>MU866612.1:0-12456 GCA_033296915.1 Triangularia setosa | reverse complement strand
ATCATTACCTCCAAATTCTTGAAACCTATATTCCGCAAACGCAGCTATCACTACGGCCACCTCCCGGCTAGATTGGAAGAATCTCGACAAAGGTAGGGTAAAAGCTGAAGCAGCTCTCCTACCTATTAGCCTCGACAACATAAGCCCCTCAAGTTTAAAAAACCCGGATACGGACGACCCAGGGCCTCGACGAAACCTTTGACTGATTAATCGGAATTAACAAGGATTGCGGAGGCGAGCACACCCTGGAGGAAAGTCAGCAGAGGATTCTAAGAAGCCTGGTTGTGACGATCCCCTGTCCAGAACCTCTGAAAGGGATACCGGTTGAAGGCGAACTTCTAGACAATGGATCAGTGCAGCTAAACAGTGCACAACAAGATGTCTCAATGTAAACACAAGATACCGTGAATACAAGCTGTGATTGCATACTGCGGAACTATCTACAAGCTATCTAGTTCCTCCGTATATATAGACCTTTGTTTCCCTGGATCATTGACATGATCCAATGATCCCTTATTTTCCCTGGATCGTTGGATCATCGCCATGATCCAATGATCCCTTCTTGATAGGTCCGTCTATCCTGTCCTCCGATTGGTTACATTTCTCTGGACTCTGATTGGTCCTACCGCCGGGTCCTTACCTTGATATTGTGACACTGGTGGACCATGGAGGTCCGGAAGAAGGCTGCAGAGGCCAGACTTGCCCAGAGGCTGTTGAAGCAGGCACCTACGGAGCATAGCAAACTCCAACTTTAACCAGGGAAACAAAACCACAATTAAGAAAGCATGGAGAACCACACTTCAGGACGCCATCTACAATACTACGCTACTCTGGAGACTGGAATGGTGAGCTGTCACGACCCTGGCACAAGGACGAGAATAACGATTGGTCCTGGATAAATATGGACTCAGGACAAGCAGGGTCCAATCGAAACGGAACAGGGGGTAACCAATCATGCAGAAGAAGACGTGGTTAGTATGTTCAGTGACTGAGCAGGATAAGCACGACGGATAAAGAGTCTATATATACGAAGGAAGTAGATAGCTCGTAGATAGTTCCGCAGTATGCAATTCACAGCTTATATTCATGGTATCCTAGTGTTTACATTAGGATATCTTGTTGTGCACTTCTTAGGTGTACCGATCCATTATCTAGAAGTTTGCCTTCAACGGGTATCCCTTTCGGAGGTTCTGGACAGGGGATCGTCAAACATCTCCAACTTTCTTTTCCCACTTTCTTTCCACAGCATAGCATATTAGTAAAAACGACGAGACTAAAGTGCAGGTAGCCCTCCTAGCACTGTAAAATAAGCCAATTCGCGGAAATTGACTTACCTAAAAAAGTCGGTCATTGTTCAATACATACTCGATCTGGATTCAAAGGATTTCCTCCGCGCTTGTGTGGATTGGAAGATGTGGCTCAATCAACTGCTAGCCGGACGCGATATGGGACACGTCGTGGTCAATTGGGCTTCACCTTTTGTCAAGCGCCACCCAAGGTTTAATATAAGTTTTAATCGCAAATATGACTATCGAAGGGCCCTATGCGGGGAATCAAAATGCATTTATGTTGATATATGCTTCTAAATAACGGTTCGGTGTAGCCAAAAGGTACACAAAAAAGATACCAATTGTCCCTCGTAAGTGCTTGGTCCTAAGAACTCACGATATGAATTGCATATTCAGAACTTTCTACAGCCGGCTAGTTTATCCGTATATATAGACCTCTTGCCTAGACTCCCATTATCCCAATTGAAAGAATCGAACATCCACTTCTGATTGATCGAGCTTTGCTTCCGAATGATTGGAGCGTCTTCGAGCCCTATTAGCTCTCGACTCCCAAGACCCAGAATTATCCCTTGGGTCGTGACAGTTGTGCACGCTTATCATGCAGTTTATCAATATTTATTAAATGATAACGTATGAAGACTATGTTTGGTTAATTATTATTATTGCTACATTATTCTGCCTTGTTTAAAGAATGTGCCGGATTTTTGGTTGCTGCTTACATAGGAAAACCATGCCGTGTAGACCGGGTGACAACCCAAACTGGAAAGTACAAGGAAAAATAAAATTTTAAAAACGCTTCCGGATAGTTGCAACATAAGAGAAAAGGCCTTGTGCAAGTCCTTGAAGACTGATTGTCCTCGACTTTGGTTTCAACCGCCCCTTCTTCCTATTCCTCTTTTCCTCCTGTTCCTCTTCCCCATCCACTTTTTTGTCTAATTCCTCTTTAGGCTTTTCCAATTCTAGCTTTCTCACTAAATCATACTCCAATAAACGGCCTGAATTCATAAACCAGCCTAAAGCTTTTCACAATACCCGTTGGTTCCGAGATCTACCCCGAAGTATAAGGCTAAGATCCCGGTGGGTGTGGATGGTATTTCTTGGCCAGGTTCTAGGTCTTGGTAGTGTTGGGGCCGTATGACCAGGTGTTCAACCATCTCCCGCTCTTCTCTGAAGCTGCAATAGGGAGTTAACATCCCTGTAACTGTATATTTGCACGGGAGGTCCCGTAGACCTATTACTCCGGTACGGGCCTGCACTAATTTCTGTATTAGCGCTCCTGGTGGCCGTTTTGAAGCATCTGCATCTCACCCAGTACATAATCACGGATTTTGCAGCCGGTTTTCGAAACCTGCTAGTCTTGTTGTGATACAGGTCCAGTGGTGGCACTAAGGACTTGTTTTCGAGGTCTCTGATTGGTGTGGCTTTATATGCTCTTGCTATTACCTTGAGATTCTTTAACTGGGCTTTTGCCAACGTCCTCGCTGGGCCCTGTGACGAACATGGAAAGGCGCAAGAGTGGCACGGGCCAAACAAGAGATAAAAGATTGTAATAAGGATCTAGTGTTTGGGAGATAGATCCAGGAAAACAGAGATTCTATATATACGGAGAAACTGGCTGGTTGTAGACAGTTCTGTAGTATGCAATTCACAACGTGAGTTCTAGTACCAAGCACTTATGAGAAACAATTGGTGATCTTTGTTGTGTACTTTGGCTACACCGAACCGTTATGCAGAAGCAGCCTTCAACCCAGTATCCCTTTCAAATGTTCTGATCAGGGGTTTGTCACATTGAAAGGAACCTCCCCTCGAGCAAATAGCATTGCCAATTCTCGGAATCTTAATCCTCTTGAAGGGCAGGTCATTATACAAAGGGTCCTTGTCCTGCATGAGCAAGGACTTTTGCCAGGATACGATATGGTGGAAGATATGGTCAACTTGCTACGTGCGACGTGTACAGTTGTGAAATATGGGATCCTCGAGTCGGATATCTGGAATTTTGGCGAGACTGGGTTTATGATGGGCCAGATCTCGCCGACCCTTGTCGTTACCTCGTCCGAAGGCGGTGGAAGGGTTTAAAAAAATCCAGCCTGGTAACCGGGAATAGTCTACGGTAATCCAGGTCGTATGATCGAGTGGTGACACTATCCCTCCGTACGTGGTAGTTGTGGGCAAAATCCACCTCGAAAATTGGTATCGTAACAGCCCTTTCCCACTCGAATGGACCATTGATCTCTCGAAAACTGGTTGGACAAACAAACGTATAAGTCTTGACTGGATTAAGCACTTTGACCAATACTCTCATTCCTGTATAATCGATGGAAAGCGACTGCTGATCCTTGACGGGTATGAGAGCCACCACTCGGCTGAATTTGAGCATTACTGCAAATAAAACAACATCATCGCATTTTGCATGCCTTCACATTCATCTCATCTACTCCAGCCGCCTGTTGTCGGGTGTTTTATTGTGTTGAAACAATCGTACGGAAAGGAAATTGAAAAGTTGATGCGCAACCACACTCACCACATCACCAAGCCAGACTTATTTCTCGCCTTCTTGTGACGATCCCTTATCCAGAACCTCTGAAAGGGATACCGGTTGAAGGCGAACTTCTAGATAATGGATCGGTGCAGCTAAACAGTGCACAACAAGATGTCTCAGTGTAAATACAAGATACCGTGAATACAAACTGTAATTGCATACTGTGGAACTATCAACAAGCTACCTAGTTCCCCAGTATATATAGACCATAACCTTACCAGGATCATTGCGTTCCCTCATGATCTCGTGTCTAGATCTTTCTTATTACCCAATGATCCAATGATCCCTTTTGATTGGCTAGTTTTCCTCTTGGTCCGATTGCTTACTTCTTCCGGGCTTCTGCGTCAAGGTCGTGACACTTCTACAACGCATTTCAAGTAACATTTACACCTGAAAACGTACAAGGAGGTTTCCTAGGGGCAGGCCTAATCCTCTTTAACCCAGAGAAGGTGATTACGGTAAAACAGAACACAACTCGTACGCATCAGGAGGATGCGAAAATAGACGAAGAATCAGATTTCGAGTGGTTTTTAATTGATCATTCCCTTTACGGTGTTGGTACCTCGTAGGATTGTGCATTTGGGGTGGTGAAAGTGCGTGCTCGCTTGTGGTTTACGTTATACCTTTCAAGAACAAAATGTTTAAAATTAAATCTTTCCTCACCTGGTTATTCGATGTTAACCTCCTTTGTAATACGTTGAGTAATAACGTGCATCGTAACGTTGCTTGCTATAATTATTTATTTGATAAAAAGACCTTCCACGCGATGCAACACCTTTACACTCAATAACAACTTCCTCCACCATCTAAGATACCCGCTACATTAAAAGAAAACCAGAAAATCTTGGCCCTTTAAGCTCTTCTAAATGATGAGAATCTAAGTGAACGAGCGGCGGCTAAAATTTACGGGGTCAACCGTAGAACCGAGGCGCCGTCGCGCCGGCAAGCCTGCCCGATGCGAAATCACACCCAATTCGAAGAAGCTTACTCCATCAGTGTCACGGCCCCGGCACAAAGACGAAAATAACGATTGGTCCTGAATAAATATGGATCCAGAGCAAGCAGGTAGGTACCAATCGGAATTAACCAATCAGTGTAACGGTCTCAAGGTAGTATTTTGCAACTAGCTAGGCCACTCTACGAGTACACTGAACTTGAAGAAGAAAAGGAAAAGAGAAAGAGAAGGTTTGACAACATGAGCCTCTGATATAGCCAAGCGTGTTGGCCAGTGCGCGGTGATAGAAGATTCTGGAGTAGTGGTCTGTGCGCGTGTTCTGGGAATAGCTTCATCAAGGCCGAGGGTTACCGAGGTCCATGCCAGGGCTCAGCCCGTTACAATCAGGTAGAAGGAGACGTGCTCAGTGGGCTCAGTGACTGAGCAGGATGAGCACGACGGATAGAGTTTATATATACGGAAGAACTAGTATCGCGAACATGGAAAGGCGCAAGGGTGGCACGGGCCAAACAAGCGATAAGGGATTGCGATACGGATCTAGGGATTGAGACGTAGATCTAGGAAAACAGGGATTCTATATATACGGAGAAACTGGCCAGTGTAGATAGTTCCGCAGTATGCAATTCACATCGTGAGTCCTAGTACCAAGCACTTATGAGAGACAATTGGTGATCTTTGTTGTGTACCTTTGGCTACACCGAACCGTTATTCAGAAGCAGCCTTCAACCTAGTATCCCTTTCAGGGGTTCTGATCAGGGGTTCGTCACAACTAGATAGCTTGTAGATAGTTCTGCAGTATGCAATCACAGCTTGTATTCGCGGTATCCTAAGTGTTTACATTGAGACATCTTTTTGTGCACTGTTTAGCTGCACCGATCCATTATCTAGAATTTCGCCTTCAACGGGTATCCCTTTCAGAGGTTCTGGACAGGGGATCGTCACAGAGGGCCAAGTGCGAGGATCCAAAGGCCATTGGCGAGTGGTTTGCCCTTGTACGGAACATTAAGACCAAATATGGGGTTGTGGATGACTGTTGTAACGGTCTCAAGGCAGTGTATTGCAACTAGCTAGGGCACTCTACGAATACACTGAACATGGAGAAGAAAAGAAAAAGAGAAACAGAAGGCTTGACAACATGAGCCTCTGATATTACTGAGCGCGTTAGCCAGTGCGCGGCGATAGAAGGTTTTGGAGTAGTGGTCTGTGCGTGTGTGTTCTGGGAATAGCTTCATCAAGGCTGAGGGTTGCCAAGGCCCATGCCAGGGCTCAGCCCGCTAAACACTACATATAGTGCATCCAGGTAACAAAGATGTTGATCTTGTTATTCTGGCATTCCTTTTGGGAAGTTTTCTCAATGGTTAATGCACTACTCGTGGGTTGCCGTCCCAATGACGATATCTATAACTTTGATGAGATAGCGTTCACGAAGGGTATCATTTTTCCGGGCATGGCGGCTACGACCTCAGATGGCCGTGGCAAGGCAAAGCTGGCCCAGCCTGGCAACCGGGAATGGGCAACGGTAACTCAGGGACTCAATACCCTCGGCTGGGCCATCCCCCCATTCATCATTTTGGCCACGCAGTACCACCTCGCCAACTGGTGCACCGAGTACAAGCTCAAATTCCTCTTTGCCTTTCATGAGGTGTTTTTTACCTCTATTACTGAGAAAAACATCCAGGGCGGCTTTGTAGGGGCTGGCCTGGTACCTTACGATCCAGAGAGGGTGCTTTCCAAGCTGGATATCAAGCTTCATACACCTACACCTCCAACCTCACGGCCCAGCACTAATTTTGGGTCTTCTAGACACCACAAAGCCTCCGAGAAGCCAGCCCGCAGTCAACGCTCATCAAGGCTCGCGTTGCCAGCCATCAAATAGCTCCCCAATTTCGATGATGGCTGCTGTGTGGATCGGCTTACCAAGTGTACAATGGATGTGATGCACGAGGAGGCCCTCTCCTTCAGACAGAGTGTGACGATCCCCTGCCCAGAATCTCTGAAAGGGATACTGGTTGAAGGCGAACTTCTAGATAACGGATCGGTGCAAATAAACAGTGCACAACAAGATGTCTCAATGTAAACACAAGATACCTCGAATACAAACTGTAATCATTGCATACTGCGGAACTATCTACAAGCTATCTAGTTCCTTCGTATATATAGACCGTGAACCCTAAGCACCCACGTACCTGGATCACTCCCGATCCCTGGAGCTCACCATGCTCACCAGGCGATCGTGGTGATTTGGCTCACCTTGCCAAGTAGTGAGCCTTGTCTGACCCTGCAGCCTTGCAGTCATGTTCCCTTCCTTCGATTGGAAGACACAGTCAGCTGCAGTCTCTTCGCTCCGCAAGGCCAATGAGGCACTAAACAAGCGCCGGAGAGCAAAAAAAACACGTGTACGGCTCGGAGATCACTTGCTGTACAAGATGCACACGATTTACTGAACCAGAATGCTGTAGATAAGGAGGAAGTGTAAGAAACGCAACATAATGGTAGTGGTGCAAGGGGGGTCCATATAAAGGTTCGGTGCTGTGGTTTGTGCGGTAAGCCTGGCCATAATGCACACACTTGCCAGGAGGCGGGGAAATCATCTGATTTAGTTATTTCCGATGTAATTATAGTTGGTTCCTAGTATTGTTGCGGTACACGTTAAAACTACTTGGAATTATCTTTCTTGTACGTTTCTATAACTGACGTGTGCGCGCATTGTGCCATAACGCCGCGCACGCTCCTCGGTCTTCGGCTTCAGACCACTACCTGCCTGCGTTCCTCCTTTATCTGCGCCTCAACATCTCTCTGACCCTGCAAATCCTGCGCATCTTGTACAGAAAGTGATCCTCCTTGTCGAACATGTTGCTTTCCGGCCTCTTAGTGCTTGCTTAGTGCTTGCTTAGTGCTTCATTTGCTGCTCGGAGACGTTGGTTCTCTGCCTTTAATAATGCCAACTGATGCATTATCCTGGACGTCCCTTTCGCAAGGACGTCAAATGCCTTTAAAATCTTAGTTGGAGAGCTATTCTGATGGTGTGCAATCCGAGACTTGATAAGATTAGATTGTGAAGAGGCCTCAGTTGCGTTGTTTGGCGTTTTAGAGACCCGGATGTGGGCACCGCCAGGCCGAAAGTTCGAGGGCGTTAGCGTTAGCGTTGGTGTTTTAAGCCGGATATCGAGCTGGGAAATAACATTCTCGGGTTCAGAAGGATCAAGCCCGGCACCTCTGCGTTCTCTTTGAATATTGTCGCGCGGTATTGCTGCCTGATGGGCTGTGAAAAGCGCAGTAAAGAACTCCTCTTTGGTGGTATGGGTTATACCTACCTACATTGTCTCCTATGACGAGCCCCTAAACAGAACCTCTAAAAGTGATACTGGGTTGAAGGCTGCTTCTGCATAACGGCTCAGTGTAGCCAAAAGATACACAACAAAGATCACAATTGTCTCTCGATAGTGCTTGGCCTTAAGAACTCACGATGTGAACTGCATACTACGGAACTGTCTTGGATTGTAGGCTCCCCTAACAGTGTATTTGGAATAACCTTTCTTGCCCACCTCAAGTTCAAGTTCAAGTCAAACAGTCAGTCAATATAATGGTTTATCACACTTTCTTCCAGGGCATAGTTCCCTATCCTTGCCTTCCTTCGGTATCACCTCACACCGTTGTACCTCGCAGTTCAAGAGCCTAGTCTTCAGATAATTTCTTTCGACCTACCCAGCAGGGCATAGTCACCTAGCCTGTACTAATAGGGAGCTTTGGGCTTGGTAAGCTTGCTCTGTTTCTTTAGCACTTGATCGGTAAATAGCAGGTCCGGTGGTCCTTCGTTTGCCATCCTTGGTGTCCGGCCCTCGGTTTGCTTTTTCCATCGGGCTTCCCACGTTCGATAAAGTGCTTCCATCGCTTCCTCTGCCTCCTTTACTTCCCTTGCTCCCCCTGCTTTCCTTGTTCTCTTTGCCAAGGGCTTCTTCGAAGACAACGGCCTGCCCGGCCCCCTTCTTGCCTTTGGGTTTGGCTGGCCCACTGGCCGATAGTTACGGCAGCTCTTTCGATAGCCGTAGGTTCTTGTGGATATAGTGGTTTTCGGCCTGGTCTGCGTCTCTGAAACCGTTTGTATATTCTATTTCAAGCCTCCTGTATCAGCGATCCTGATGGCCGTTTGGGCGCATCAGCGCCTCGCCCAGTGTATAAACACCGGTTCTACAGCCGGTTTTTGAAGTCTGCCAGTCCTTTGTTAAGATATAGATCTAGTGGTGGCACCCAGGTCTTAGTTTTGAGGTTTCTAATCTGTGTGGCTTTATATGCTCCTACTATTATCTTAAGATTCTTTGACTAGGCTTTTGCCAATCTCCTCGCTGGGCTCTGTTGTTGGCCTTCAGTTGTGGTGGGCTGGTGGTAGTTGCTAGGTCCGATGCGAGAGCACTTCGAATACTTATTACCTTATATACCGTGCTCAGTTCCAATGCTAAGTTCTTAAACTTCTGCAGAGTAGAAGACGCTTGCTTGGTCAACAATAATGAAGAAAAATAGAAATTTGACAAATGACATTAACCTTCCAATTAACTATTAAAGCGTGATAAACACTAAGATAGGATGTTTCCAAACTTAAAAAGTCTATTTAGTCTCAAGTTAAAATTTAAATACAAATACTATTTATAACGACCACTCGTTAGCAGTGCATTAACCATTGAAACCCCTTCCAAAAGGAATGCCAGAATAAAATGATTGACATCTTGTTACCTGATGCACTATATGTATTGTTTGAAGGGCACAGCCACCGTCACATTGTTGTACACCGATACTATTTACTCTACCATAACAATAAATGGTAGATTTTAAAAAGATAATACTTTGCTATGCTATTTTTAAACACTAATGTTAAGATTATGTCGTCGGCAGGCTAGTTGTATGCCTTCCAGGTAGGTCGGAAGCACTTACCTGAAGACTCTGGGGTCCTTGGACTGCGAGGTACGACGGTACGAGGTGGCACCGAAGGAAGGCAATTATAGGGAACTATGCCCTGTAAAAGAAAAAGAAGTAGGGAACTATGCCCTATAAATAGAATGGCAGACACTGAACTGCAGGGAACTGTGCCCTGGAAGAGAGTGTGGTAAACCAGTATATTGACTTTGACTGTTTGACTTGAACTTGAACTTAAGAAAGAAAAGACCATTCCAAATACACTGCGAGGGGAGCCTTTTATAGGCATTCAAGACCTCTTTTTCCTCCTTATCAATCCCCACAACTTCTACCGGTTCAGTTAGCCACAGTGGCCTGTATGAGAACTTTGTAGCTCCTTGTGACCGCTGTGGGCGTTATGGGCGCTGTGGCTTGAAGCCTTTGAGTGCTGTAAGCCACGATAAAGAACATACTGTAAAATCCACAAATAAGTGCTGTATTTCAACAACTAATAATGTGGTTCATAACCAAAAGCGCCACGAAATTGATACACATGCAACATCTCCCTTTTTCAAGCAATACAGAATGGCCCGAAAGTAAGCCTAAGAGCTGCGGCAAAAATCCATTTTGTCAATCATCGAAAATTGGGTGGCCGCAGGCAGGGTCAGCCATCACGACGCCATATTTCAGCCAACTCGCGGAAACTGAGTACTCTAGAAGAAGAGTTTGTTATTATTCAATATATTATCGACCTAGATTTGAAAGGATTTCCTCCTCGCTTGTCTGGTGTGGAAGATATGGCCTACCAATTGCTTACCGAACGCGATACGGGACGCGTCGGCGCGCTCTGGGCACACAACTTTTTTAAACGGTAACCAAAACTCACTATGTGTTTTAATCGGAAGTAAGACTACTGTTAGATAACACGATGCACTCGATGAGGGTCCATATTATGGGGGTCGCCACTGTGTGATTGTATTGCTTGTTCCTGCTCTCTTTTATAGACCTTGCTGCAGAACTCATTCTGCCACATGGCCACCGCCACCAGACTATGGCCGCGGCTGACAGACCATGGCCACCGTTAACTGAAGGATGAACTCCTTGCTAGTAAAATCCCATTCTTTCTAACAACTACCAAAGGGCCCTATACGAATATCCAGAGCTATTGATGGCTGGTTTACATTTGTACGGAATATACTTGTGAAGTATGGTATTCTGGAGGTGGATATCTACAACTTTGATGAGACGGGGTTTATGATGGGCATTATCTCAACTGCAATGGTTGTTACAAGTTCCCAACGACATAGCAGGGCCAAATCGAAGCAGCCTGGTAATCGGGAATGAGTAACTGTGATTTTGGGCATCAATGTGACTGGCTGGGCGATCCCACCATTCACCATTGTCAGGGGGAAATATCACCTCTCCTCTTGGTACGAGAACAGCTCATTTCCAAAGGATTGGGCTATTGCGGCATCTGAAAATGGGTGGACTACCAACGAGAGAGGTCTAGAATGGATTCAGCACTTTGACAAGCATACTAAGGCTCGAACAACCGGGGCTTATCGCCTCCTTATCCTCGACGGCCACGAAAGCCACCACTCGACTGACTTCGAACTTTACTGCAAAGAGAACAAAATGTTACTCTCTGCCTGCCTTCCCACTCATCTCATGTTCTCCAGCCATTTGATATTGGGTGCTTTAGCCCACTGAAAACGGCATACGGCAAGCAGATCGAGGAGATGATGCGGGTGGGTATAACCCATATCACCAAAGAGGAGTTCTTTCCTGCGTTTTTCGCAGCCCACCAGGCAGCGATAACGCGCGACAACATTCAAGGAGGCTTCAGAGGTGCCGGGCTTGTTCCTTTTGACTCCGAAAAAGTGATTTCACAACTCGATATCCGGCTTAAAACGCCAACGCCAACGCCCTCAAACTCTCGGCCTGGCAGTACCCACACCTGGGTCTCTAAAACGCCACACAACCCAACTGAAACCTCTTCACAGTCTAATCTCATCATATTTCGGATTACACGCCACCAGAATGGCTCTCCAACTGAGATTTTAAAGGCAGTTGACGTCTTTGCAAAAGGGACGTCTAGGATAATGTATCGCCTTATTGAAGGCGGAGAACCAGAGTCTCCGAGCAGCAAATGAAGCATTAAGCAAGCGCCGAAGAGCCAAAAAGCAAAGTGTTCGGTAAGGAGGATCGCTTTCTGTACAAGATGCATAGGATTTGCAGGGTCAAAGAGATGTTGAGGCGCAGATAAAGGAGGAAACGCAGTGAGGTAGTGGTTGGAAGCCGAAGACCGAGACACGTGCGTGGCGTTGTCTCAACTGCAGTGAGCCTGGTCATAATGTGCGCACCTGTTACATAGTTATAAAAACATTCGAGGAAGATAATTCCGAGTAGTTTTAATTGTTGCGCTGTTTTGGTGGAATTGTTCTTATATTTGCAATGTGGGTGCAGGGAGTGTGGCCCTTTCGTTTATAAACCACGTTAATAATAATAATCATAATAATAATAACGTGCGCCATAAGCGAGCAACCACTTTTCCACCATAAATACTACTATACTACTAACGTCATAATTTGTTGTTGTTCCTACTCCGCTCTACCCTAGATTAAAAAAGTGTGCCGGTCCTTCTGCTGTTCTATCCATAGGGAAAACTGTGCCTTGTGGGCTGGATGAAAACCTATGTCGGTATGAGATAGGAGACGGTATTTAAAGAAAAATTATACAGACGGTTGCAAAATAAGAAAAGGCCCTATTGGACCCTGAAGACTTAA
>MU866611.1:0-12460 GCA_033296915.1 Triangularia setosa | reverse complement strand
TGGTATGTAGATTAGGCAGTTATATTGTTCGGTGTTGATCCCTGTTCGGATTGGTACATGCCCCACAGGTTAAACTTACCCCTGCGGTAGAGTAGGAGGATAATGCATGAAATGAACGTTCAGCAGATAAGCTGCTTCAGAAGTGTGGCGGTGGCTGTGCCCGTCAAACACTACATATAGTGCATCTAGGTAACAAGATGTTGATTGCACTGTTAGCGGGTCACCATCACAAGAAGGCACACAGCTGAGTGACCATGTTGTGGATATATATGAAAAATAGAGACTATGATAAAAGAAAGAAAGGTCAAAAAATTAGTGAACATACCTCTTGACAATCTTTAAAGGTCTCTGGGCTACCTTTTAAGGCTGCTGGATTAATCTTTCAAGGCCTCTCGGATATTTTTAGAAGCCTGCCGATTGTTATGTAAGGCCGGTTAACGATTCTTTTATACCTATTGACAGGTATCTTTTAAAGTATGATCTAAGTAATGATGTCTGAGTTGTCCTGCTCATTATCGCTGGCTTTTGGTGTTGGAACGGACTCGCGACCCCCTTTCCAATCTTCATATGCTTGGCACCTCTCGACTCGTTTTCTCTTGAGATCATCAAAGCCCAAACGGGCTTTGGCCTGGTCGTCGTCACTGGCGGAGTAAGTGTATTCCGCCTCCTCTTCTGTGAGGTGAAGCGCCGCTGCGTCTGGATGGTCATTGTTGAGGACCTGGTCTGTCGCCTGAGGCTATTGATCGTCGATGGAATTGGCGGGGTGTTCTGAAGTACGCCGAGGTCCTCCTCCTCCTTGTACTCTTTATCTCCTGCCTCTTCGTAATCTTCCTTCTTCATCGTAACCGCCAGTTATTCTTACCTTAGCAGCTTTTTAGCCGCGTTCCTCTTCGCCACTCTCACCCTAGCACCCTTCACCAGCTTCTCCTCTTGTTCGTGGCGTTTCCGAATGGCTCCCACTCGGCGATCGGACTCATATGAGTCGCCGGACATAAGTTTCCCATTGGTAATGTTCTCTTGCCGGCTGGAGACCGTTGAGAAGAAAAGTGTCAGTCGAGCTCTAGTTCTTCTCTTTGATGTAAACATATTTTGAAAGGAAAATATCTAGACTCTTTACAATTAAGCCAGTCCAAGTGAAAAGGAAGAGGAAAACAACGGGGATGAATAAGTAAACTTAGAGATAAAAGTGTGCCATATTGAAAGAAGTAACTTGTGTAAAGTGTGCTTAGTCCTTACTCTCGGCAGGTTGTGTCTAGGTGATGGACGAGAAATCAAGTTGCGAATGAGAATAATTGTCAAGTGACTGTCCTGCCTCGCGGGGAGCCGTCCGAGGCAAGACAATGAATGGAGAAATCGACTTAAAATGCACGCGCTTGCTTGAATGAAAACAAGACTGTTTAGAGACGCTGGTAAGAGCTAAAAGAGGAACGGGCGAACCTTCATATTCGATGAGTAGTTGTATAGATGTGTTTGCTGCTTCAGGTTTCGTAGAATCTGCCGATGGTAATTCTTGCTGTTTAGCTTTGCAAGCGGTCTTTGTACTGTTTTGGAGATGCGGATGGAGATAAGGAAAATGAATGACTGAAGATAAGTTACTGTAGTGCTGTGCAAGATGAGAGTGCAAGTGAGGTAATATGACGATGGGAAGTGAGAAGCTGCGGGCATATTTGACGTAAGAGAGCGGTGACAAAGTTGGAGGATAGAAGATGTGAGGTGGAAGTGGAGGAGGGGAGTTGAAGCACGTCTTTACACCCGTGAGAATGGAGCTACAATCAGCAATTGCTGATGACGATGGAAAGCAGCCTGCCTAGGTAGCAGTCCATTTCCAAAATCAAGGCATTATTGCTTGGCATTTACATCAAAAAGGGAAGAGCGGGCTGAACGGCCTGTCAAGAAGATGCTGAGATAGTTTCGAGAGTTAGTAGGGATGCGAGGAAATCCAAGCTCGGATAGATTTACACATTCTTGACACCAACTTCATAGAAGCATAGGGCTGGATTCTCTTAAGACTCGAGGCATGATTGTTAGGTATTACTAGGATATAAAGAGATCCATTATATCAGTTATTAGACTTCGCTGGGGAATGACGAAAGTCGCATTCACCCCCGCCTGCTACCTGAGGATTCGTTACAAAGACCTTGATTCTAGCTGTGGGTGCATTCATGCTCTTCAACTCAATCATCATCTACCAGAACATCTCACAGTTCCTCATGGCTGTTGGTTCGATCACACTCACCGCGTGGTCATGGCCTCTTCTCTACCTCTGCTCATGCAATCTAATCAGGGGGGGTTACATACCAGGGTTAGGGTCTGCCAGCATTCTGATACCTGATCATTCAGGGGTAATCAAACTTCTTTTTTTGTTTTGTTTTTTTTGGCTGCGTTGTTAAAGAACAGGGCATGGTTCCAGAACTCCAAGGCAGCAGCACTATGTCGTGCTTAGATCCATGGAGCTCAAAGAATTAAGAGCGATAGTATCCATTATGGGTGCAGTCAGATTCAGGTCTGTGACGGCATGGGCCCCGACACTGACGCGCGGTACCTGCCTTGCCTTCGACATTTAATTTCTCCCAATAGCGATCACACTACCGAATTGAGAGAGTACAGATGAATAGTGCACTTTTTGGTTGGGCTGAGCTGTGAAAATGTGTCGTCATTTCCTTCCCTCAGTCAGGATATACGAGACGAGATGGTTGCTTCTCTCGGAATGAGCTTCCAGCAGCAATCATCAGATCTCAGCTCAGCCGGTCAAGTCTCGAACGGTCTATTATAAATTGTTGGCTGCTATTGTTCGTGCCCGGACGTGCATCTTGGGAATCGCCGAGGTATGTTGGAGGTTACCGTCGTGGCATCTGTTCCAGCGTTCGGGTTCCTGGACTGAACCTACCCGAGTGGTGGGAGTAAGTCCGTATGTCTTCCAGCATGTGCAGTTTGTGTGTTGCAAATGATACGATTCAATGCGAGTGAGTGGTGGTGACACATTGACATATTGACATGATGTGAGTGTATGTTGATGACGACCTAAGTCTCAGTGTCAGCTTCTCGGGAACAATGAAAACAGTCGGGACTGTACAACTGATGCCCAACTCAGCTTCGGCCCTCAAACCAACCCCGGTTGTCCGAAAGACTATGTGAAGCTACCATGCTGGTTGTCGGTGTTTTCGTCAAAAGAGCTTATACGAGGCGGTGCGATTCCTTCTTCAAAACAGACAAGGCCTCGAAAATTTGCCACGTACTCTACCGGCCGGTCTGCAATCGGTTGCTGTCGATTGAAAGTGGGAAAACCGGCAATAAGCCCCGCAGACTCAGACTCTCAACGAGGAGCTGCCAGTTACGCTGTGAGACAGACGAGCGGGACCAACGGACGTCTTCCTTCACATGGATGCGTGTGTGGTCTGCAGGAGAACAAGGCGAGACAGACATCAAAAGGCGGCGCGGAGAACCCGACTCGGCTGTCTTCTTATTTCGTGGGGGACATGTGCGCTGAAAAGGAAACCGATTCCGTGAGCTAGGTCGGTCGGGTTGAAATGCATGTCTGTAAGTAGCTGAGCCGAGCGAAGGTGGTAGGTACCTGACACAAGGCGTAGGGCGCACCTTTCGATGAGATCATTGCTGGTGGCTGGTAGCGATTGGAAGAAAGAAACGACCTCCCGAATTCCGATCCTATACCAGCTGTGTGGACGCTATCGGCTGGCATGCTATCTGCCAGTCGGCAGTAAGCCCTTTCAAAGGCTGCATTTGTGGCGTTGCTTGCCTATGGTCAATATTAGAAACAACAGCCCTACCCACACTTCATCAATGCAACCGAAAGGACGAACCATGGAGAATGGCCGAAATGTACGAGGTACCCAAGAAACCATGTAAATTTTCCTGCTTCCCGCTTGTCTATCCGATTGTCTGCAAAGACGCCAGCGCCAGAAGCCCCTTTCCTCTATCGTAACCGAACCGTCCATCTAGACCTCCCGAAAAAAGAAACTATCTACATCGTACAGTCTAGCCCAATGCCCTTCTCTCCTGACCCTCCGTTTTGTTGTGGTTCCCAAAGACGCCCGTGGTTATCCAAACACATAATTCGCGCAAGCCAGAATATGCAAGACATCAATCATCCCGCGATGTAAACGCCAAGTCCAAGCCCCCTGAAAAGCAAGAAAAACAAACATCAGATACACGAGCAGCCATGCAGCTCTCCTGCACAGTTCCCGAAAAAGATACCATAATATGAACCAGGCCGTATCAAACGCCTCTGCCCATCATAACCAATGAAACTTGGCCTATAAAACGTCCGCGGCTCTGTCCAATGCCGTTGCCGCAGCGGTAAGAAGCGATGTTGTAGTGGTTCGCTGCATTGGTTGCAGCTACCACCGGGTCGTGTCTACACCGACCTCCGCGGAACTTCAAGAACTGTGAAGTGTCCTGAATCCGGCTGTGATCAAGCTCCTCTTGCTGTCTTTGGAGTCTGAGGGCGCGCTCCAGTAGAAGAGTCCCTGGGTGGGATTGGTCAGTTGCGGTCCGATACAGAAGAGAGCGTAGATGAACTTACTCCGAGGCCTTTTTGCTTGCAAAAGGTAGCTTTGATTTTCACCGTGTCCGGATTGTCATAGGTAACAAACCCGCCGTCACCGCCAACACATTGTGCTGCCACAGCACGCTTGTCCACCTGCTCTTTGGTACCTTTCCTCGGAAGTTGATTATAGTCAAAGGAACCATCTTCACCCCCAGCACCCCTGTTCTTGTGGCCTGGACCTGTGACATTGAGGAAGCTTCGACCAAAAAGTGGAATGCCCAGAAGTATTTTGTTTGCAGGGACTCCTGAAGCCATCAAGAACTGAACACCGGACGCTCCCGACTCCTCATCCTTGCTCATCGAATAAAGTTGGGCATGGTGGCCGCCCTTGGGAGTCCATGTGCCAAAGAAATCGTATGCAATGAGATTGATCGCATCAAGGTACTCGGACGCCCGCCCGTGGTCGATATTCTGAAGGACAGATCTGGCTGCAGGAAGGGCAGCGGTGAGTAAGTAGTGGTCCTCAGGCAGATGGAGCCGAATTGCTGCCATCAGGGCGAGAAAGTCGTTGCCTTGCTGCGGAGTACAAGGATATTCCCAGACAACTAGGCCTGTTAGCTAACTGTTTATCCGAAGGGGGTGGGATGACTCTTAAGAACGTGGGATGAAGTGAGGTCATAACTGACCGCCAGAAGCGAGCAGCGGTGAAGATATCAAGGTGTGTGCAGAAGGGATGGGGGCCACGTACTGTCAACGCCATCAAGGCCCGATGCTTCGACCAGCCCTCGGGCCGAGCGGGCAAAGTTGTCACGAAGTATAGTGTTTGATGCCACAATGGGAAATGTCTCAGCGGAAGCTCCTCCGCCAATAGACAGGACCACCTGTAAGTGAGGATATCTCTGCTTCAGATGCATCAACGATCCGAGGGCACCCTGAACACCATCACAGGGTGCTCGAGCATCTGCCCACTCGTCGCTGAGCTAGGGCCTCGTTGTCAGACGGTCTGTCTTCGTACACTTGAGGGGGGGACGAACTTACAAATACTCCTCCGTCGGCTGTCACGTTGGCGAAGGCGTAGTAGACTCTGTTGATGCAGCCGTAGTTGAGGGCGCCGGGTGTGTCTCCTTTGTACAGCCTGTGATTTGGCCAATACACAGCATTGGTGTACATGACATTGGAGGCATTTGTTATGCGCGACTTGCGAGAGGAGGACATGGTGGCTTTGGGGTTGAGGCTCGAGTAGGTGCTTCAATGAGAAATGTCGATGATGAAGTCTGTGAATCTGGAAGTGCAATGCTTGGTGCGTGGGCATCAACAAGGAAGACAAGCACAGAACTGCCTACTCTTTAAGAGCCAGGAGAACAAGGAAATATCCGAGTTTCTGAGACAGAGACTTCTGCCAGCACATTTTGTCCTGTGAGGTGTCCGGGGCTGTGGTCGGGCATCAAGGGGGTGGACGACGACTTTCCCAGACTGTATTCTTATACTTAGTTACATGGCTGAATGGGACGAGTGGGAGAGCAGCTGGAGGTGAGTCGCCTGCTTGCCTACCCAAGCCCGGTGGAGCCGTACAGGGCCATCGAAGATTGAGTTGAGAAAAGGGAAGCTGCATGACATAATTTTGCTGGGGGGAGGCTGGTTGATGACCGGGGCGATCAAGGGTACAATGGGCCGTACGTCGGAACAAGACCATAGTGTACGCTGTGGCCGTAATGCAGCAGGGATATAAACGGCGGATGATGAATCTCTGGTTACCGATACCAGCTGAGACGATCCAGTGCGGGATGAAAAAGGAAACAAAAAGAGAAGAAACGTAACATAACGGGAGGTACGTGAGGCTTTCTTAATCTATGGTTCCGCGGGTCCATCCCACTTGAGCTTGACCTTGGTGTTCTTGCCGGATGGCAGCAACGAGAGGCCCTTCTTAGCGGCAGTTGGAGATCAACAAGGAGTACTCGCTCCGAATCCACCATGGCTCTGGCTGCCGATTTCCGTACGGATAATCACGCTGGCTTCCGTTTCGACGGCTTCCCGTAGCTCCAACATTGGCCGCCCAATCATCTTAGTTGCTCGGCGGTGAGCGCACACGACCAGCCGAACAAAAAGCACGGCAGGTGTACAAAAGCGCAAACTGGGTGCTATAAATGGCAACTCTTGCTTGAGGTCAAGAGGACACGTGAGATAGAGACATGTCGGTGAGAAGAAAGTCGAGGATGGGGTCTTTTGGTGAGTAGAACCTTGGCACCGTTCGACTCCATCTCGCCTAGGATTTTCGCCGTCGTTCTGTCGTCTCCCGAGGCTCACCTCAACGGCGGACCGGGATGCCGGGGATTAGGGCTCGTGGATCGCTAGCAGAATACAACGGTTTGTCTTTCATGTGCCGCACATGGTAGTATCGACATCTGGGTAGGCATGGTGGAAAACCTAAACCCTACACTAGGCCTAGAGACATGATGGTAAGTACCTTTCTTGGCTCTGACCATGACCCACCGTGCACCATCAACGAACAACGGAGGAGGGTGGGAAAAGGCTTCGAAACGCCAAAGAAAGGTATCGTCATTTGCTCAAATTCAGATGTCTCCGGAATGACATGTCGTTTGTCTGTCTTGCTCGGGCATCTTCGACAAATGCATGCACCTATGCAAGTCTGATCTTGGGCCAAAGTAAAGCACGAGGGCTGTCCTGTACCTGCTGATAAATAGTAGAAAAAGAAGCTCTTGGATTCAGGATACAAGAGAGAGAGGGCGGCAAAGCATGTCTGTCTGGTGATTGGATTGGTGTGGATTTGTTCCTTCGGAACCTGTGTCAAATGTGAAGTCGAAAGCCTAATCCTTGTTAGTCATCACCTACGCAATCAAATTTGGCGGGCTTCCAGAAGACTTCTTTGCCTAACGAAAGTTTTAGCTTTCAAACCCCCGCTCTCTCCGGCACCCATTACCCAAACCTCATCACAGCCTCTTCACCTCAGACCTGACCTTGAAAATTTCGACTTTTGCTCAGTTGAGGGCTGTATTGAATGTGGGCCAGCCCAGTCAGTTCTTCGCACCAACAAATGTTGCATGTATGTGCCTGCTCTTCGTCCAGCCCAACTGTATGTACCAACTGTGTAACCCTGAACCAACCCAGCCCTGCTGGGACTGCTGCAAGTCATAATGCGCAGGGGTTGGATGCTGGGTGATGGGGTGGGGAACATTTCACCTGCCCCGCGCTTGGGCCCTGGATCACTTCAACCACTTCCATCCTGTCCACGTATCTGCTTGGTTCATTGTTGCCCTGAAAAATGTTCCGATGGCTGACCTGCAAGCAAGATGACCGGTTTAGACAAAAATTGGAATAGGGCATCGACGGCACTTGGTACCCTCTCACCAGCGGTGATGTCAGCACGAAAAAAGCAGCCCCGTCGCGTTGACCTTCTCTTCGGTCTATGGCTGCTGGGCATCTAATGGGATTCTGGCTGGTGAGGCTCCCGCAACTAACGTGATACATGCGCTTTTCTGCAACCAACCGGCTCCCAATTGCATTGTTGCACGCAGGAAGACAAGGCACGCTCCTTGCATAATAGATCAGGCTCTGCCACACCTTTTTTCAGTTCTGATGCACGCTTTTGAAGAGCAAAGCGCTGGCAACTTGCACCCTCGATGCTCTACGTGTTCTGAGGTCGATATTTCTTGCCTACCATCCTGATCCTGGACGATATCGACGTCAAGACCGCCCGGTATAAGGCTGGAATTGGAGAAGAGACGGAATTCCACCGTCACCGTGGGTCACCGCTCCATTGGCAACATCATCTATAACCCAGAACCTGAACAAGAGACTGTAGTAAGGCTTTTGAGATTGCCACAATACTTGGATGCTCGGGTAGGTGCATGCTTCTAAGATCACGTCCATCAATCCACCAGCTGGAATCCGGCAGAAGCTCATTTTGCGCCCTGGGCCGTCCGATGGGCCATATCTGTCGTACCGAAAGGGCCTTCACCACCCAACAGTGCCGAGTCGAACATTCGATGTCCCCTAACGTCAGTGCAGTGCACAACACATATATTACTACTGCACGTGGTTGATCATCGCCGAATATCTCTGGCTAATTCCCTGCCTTGGTCTCACGACTTCTTACGATCTCCTATTGCTTTGTAATTGGCTGATTTTCGCCGACGCTGTTAAACCGACCACTTGAGAATACACCAGCTTAGCCATACCGCCCGGGCCGTACTCTCGCCGGCGCCGTGACATTCCAAACCGGGAAGGAAAGTGCATAAAACCCCCAGTCCTGTGCTCGTATGGCGGCCGAGTGTTACACCGAGAGCTCCACCGACAGCTGCATCAACGCCGATGGTTGGACCCGGCCAAGTGTTGTGCACGAGGAAGTACCGTTTCGAGGGCCGATAAGGGTGCCTAGCTCGTGTCATATAACCTTGCCATCTCATGTTCTCATATAAGTCAAATCACGGGTAAGGCTGAGCATTTCAAAGCAAGACGGTCGGCCTGGTGGGCTGAACTGGAACTTTCTCAGGTCCATTAGAACAAGATAGGGTCTTCCTGTTACCTGACTTGCTCACCGAGCTTCTTCTACTCACATGGTTCGTATAGGCTGTGTATTTAAGAAGCGGTAATTATAAATTTCTTAGGAGTAGTTGATCGGTTGAAAAGGTATCTGATGGCTGTGGGAGTACTCGGTAGAAAATCCAGCAAAAGTGATATTTCCAACCACAGCAAAGCCCCACTTTATTATCAATACCGCATACCCCTCCTGTTCGGTGTGTTTGTACGGATGGGCGCTTCGGTTTGATACGAAGTTGGTTGTACATGATATCAATAAGTCTTTGACGTTGAAATAGTTGTTAGAATACTCGTATGATCCAGTTATTCAAGCAACTGATATGGAACAAGGTGCACGTGACGCTGAAGGCAACGTAAGTAGAAAGCTCCTGCTGAGCCACATGGTGGGGTTATCACCATCTCCATCTCGTGTGCTGATAGGCAGCCTGGGCGACATCCCGATAGCGCTGGTGGGCACGCCACTGGTGGCAGTCGCAAGTCGCGGCTGGAGGCAAGCACTCCCTCCATCATCCCTCCAGCTCATGTCAAGCTTGGCGCCTCCAACACCGCTTAGCTCTTGCCAGCTTTACTTTGTCCCTCCCATCTTCGACGACAACAACGAGTGCCCTTTTACGAGTCTGATCAGCATCATCCCACATTCACTGCCGAATTGCTCTCGACAGGCTCACCTGCGCCCAGAGATACAACCCTGCCCAAAGCTGCGATCCGTTCTCAGGCGTCATCGCGACAAGGGCCACCTCCGCCTACCCCGAACGAACCATCACACCCCACCACTAATCGCATAGACCATCATCTCACGCCCATGGCTGACAGCAGCGAGGCGGGCAACGATGCCCAGATCACCTTCAAAGTGAAGGCGTCCAACGACAAAATGCACACCATCACCATGTCCGAGTCGGCCACCGTGTTGGACCTCAAGACAAAGCTGGCCGAGCCTGAGTTCGAGAACATCCCGGCCGGCAACCAGCGTCTTATCTACTCTGGGCGTATCCTCAAGGATGCGGATGCCCTCAGCGTTTACAAGATCAAGAACCTGAACACAATTCATCTGGTAAAGTCGGCCCAAAGCAATGCCGCCGCCTCGTCCTCTGCGTCCACGTCGACACCGACGCCACCGGCCGTTCCCCAGAATATGGCTGCTGGAACCCCAGCCAGCAATCTCCTCGCTGGACTCACAGGCGCCCGATTTGCCGGTCATGCTCCTCTGCCGAACCGGGATCTCTTTGGAGCGGATGGCGGGGTAAGTCCTCCTCTGTTATCTTGGGCGGTCATGGTAGCGGATGTGACTAACAGTACATGAACAGATGGGTGCGCCTCCTAACGAAGATCAGATGGCTGACATGCTATCCAACCCGGCCATTGCGCAGAGCATGAACGAAGCCCTCAACAACCCAGCCTTTGTTGACCACATGATCCAGTCGAATCCAATGTTGGCCTCCATGCCGAATGCGCGCGAGATGCTCCAGTCGCCATACTTCCGGCAGATGATGACAAACCCCGAGGCGATTCGATTTGCGGCCAGGATGCGGAGGATGGCCGGAGGTCAAGGGGGTGCGGCTTTCCCGGCGCCCGGTGTCACCGATACGACACCAACTGGTGCGGCAGGTAGCGAAGGTGCCAATGCCGGCAATGCCACCCAGAACCCGTTCGGTGCTTTTCCTGGCTTGTTCGGCGGTTTCCCTGGCGCCGGCGGTGCAGGTGGTGCAGGTGGTGCGGCTGGAGGCGATCCCTTTGCTTCCCTGCTTGGCTTCAACCCCTTTGCTCCTCCTCCTGCCACCGGAGCGGGCGCGGCAGCGGCAACACCCTCGGCTCAGGCTCCTGGTCAAACAAACCCGGCGTCACCGACTACCGGAGCCGCAGCGGGAACTTCTCCAGGACCTGAAGGGCAGGGTGCCCAGGCGCCACCGGTGAACCCTTTTGCTGCCCTGTTTGGTTCTCCGGCAACAGGCGCGGGTGGCGCCAATCCTGCCAACCCTTTTGGTATGTCTGCCGAAGAGCTCGCTCAAGTAAGACAGGCACTTGGAGGGCTGGGTGGACTGGGTGCATTCGGCGCACCCCAAGCGCCTGCTGATAACAGACCACCCGAGGAGAGATATGCCGAGCAACTGCGGCAGCTGAATGACATGGGCTTCTTCGACTTTGATAGAAACGTGGCAGCCCTGCGTAGGAGTGGAGGTAGCGTTCAAGGCGCCATTGAGCATCTGCTCAATGAGTCATAGGTGTTCGAGCAGGGGCCAAGTTGGACAGGCTCATGGAGCTGGTATGAAACTGAGGAGATCATGTAGGGCGTAGTGACTCGGAGTGTGTTAGCTATCGGGGTTGAGAGCAGTACACTTGTGGCCATGGGGCGAAACAGTAATCCGGAGCGGTGATAAGCCTAGGACACTTACTTGTGAGATGTTTCTGAGGTAGCACCTCCATAGCATAGGTCTGAGAAAGAGAAACTTGATATAACAAGCGTTAATTGCAGACATCTTTGGAGAACTCCCTAGACCAAACAGCGCTTTCCGAAACGACGTAATTAATATCCGTGGTCTATATTCCCCCAACGCCCAGCCTGCTTCTATTTCTTTCCAATATTACTCCCTTTTCAAATTTACAAAAGAAATCCCCTCTCACTCTACGAAATCTTGGCAGCCTCCTCCTGGGCCACTGACGACTCCGTTCCCGCAGAGCTGCTATTCAGAAAGCTCAAGTAACAATTCCAGCCAATGCTGATGACATTGACAAACAGGACCCTATGCTGCAGCGGGACGAACTTGAAGTTGACGAGCTGGACGAACGGCCAGATGAGGTAGTTTGTCGACAGGGCGGGCCAGTACGACTGGGAGAGTTTTTCGCTTACGGACCCACCCTCGAGGACGGCCATGGAGGAGAGGAAGATTCCTATGAAGGTCGGGGCGAATAACCCTTGGTCGCAGGCCACGCGGGCGAGGATGGTTTTATTGGGGGAGTTGGGGAAGCGGACGTGGGAGGAGAGGAGGCGAAACCAGGTTGTAGCCGCCGGGCCGAAGACGAGGCCGCCGTATCCGGCCATGCGGGCGGTACGGAGGAGGTCGTGGTTTGCCAGGCCGCGCTGCTCGACGAGCTGCTGGGCGGTGATGTCGCCTATGCCGAAGAGGAGGGAGGTGGTGATTGATTGGGTTAGGAGGGGACGGGCGGCGAGGCGGGCTTGGTACCTGTTTTGAGGGGAAGGGGGGGGAGGGGTGGTTAGTATGAAGGAATCTGGGGATAAGGGGGAGGGGGGGGAGGGCTGGTGCTTACCAGGCGAGCATTGTGGCGGTTGGGGGGGGGGGGGGGGGGGGGGGAGGGGGGTGGGGGGGGGGTTTAAGTGTGATAGCCATACGTGTTTGGGGGGTTTTAGTTAAATCTTTAATGGGGAAAAATAAAAACCGTGTG
>MU866610.1:0-12501 GCA_033296915.1 Triangularia setosa | reverse complement strand
TGGTATGTAGATTAGGCAGTTATATTGTTCGGTGTTGATCCCTGTTCGGATTGGTACATGCCCCACAGGTTAAACTTACCCCTGCGGTAGAGTATGTACAAGGTAAGGTGTGCATTGCAGGCATTGCGATCTTCCCTCCTCTTCGTTATCTAGCTTTGGTGGAATTGTACGCACAATTCCGGAAACCGGTTTAGGAAGTTCCCCTCGGAGATCTCGACGCTTCATGCCAAGTTTGCCAATGGGATGCTGTCGCCAGTTGCGCCCTGATCCTGGCCTCGATCTCGACTGGGTTTTACGGGACACTTGAGCTTCCACTGCAGCCATTTCAGGCCGAGGTGCCCCTCGATTAGGTTCCAATCGATGCGCACCAATGCCTTTTCGAGGACATAGGCCAATATCCAAGTGCCGACAGAGAACAACACAACATGACGCCGAACTGCCAGTCTGTGGCTGAGTTCATGAACGTGCCATGTTGTATAGAATACAGGCCCTGAATGTGGGGTCAGACAGAAGTTTCCAGGTGAGATCTCGGAGGAAAGTATTGTCTAAACTGACCGTGACAAATCCCAGTGGGAGATAGCCGATGGTAATATAGGTCAACGTCCTGATGTTGTTCCCCTGTTGGATGGTCGTCTTATTGTCTGCCAAGGCCGTTTGAGCGTCGACCACATTGGTGATGGTTGATATGCCATCTCGCAGGCCGGTGACCTGCTTGATATTCAGTTATGTCTTGTCATGAACATTTACAAGCATGCCGTGTCGCTTCCGGAATTCATCAAGCACCGTGTTCGCCTCTTGGACAAGTTCCGCATCCTGATGTAATGCCATCCAACTGAGCGAGCAGCTTCTCATACTCAAGCGCTAGCGTCTCACACAGGTGTCCCAGCAACATTAAGAAGACGAGACACCTTGCGGTGGATGGTTGATGAACAAAGTTATCTAGAAGTGGCCGTGCGTGGTTTGAGATCAGGCGTTCTAGATGGTACCTTTGGACTATGGGCGAGATGATTGTGCAGATCCACAAACGACTGAAGTGTGTCCCGTATGATCATAGATGATGATCCTTCTTCCACGACATATTGTGACTCGATCGGAGCCCCGAGCTGAGTGATGTTGTCGGGTGGGAATTTGTCACGTCGGCGATGAACTTCACGATACCTATCGCTTTCCACTGCAGCTGCAGGCCGAAGAATCCAACTGAACGGTTTGTTAATGAGATGAGTTTGACATCTACTTCATAGGGTGACACTGACGTACTGCGAGATAGTGATACTTGTGGTCCACCCTGTCACCCCCTTTCTGTTATCAGTAAACTGTGATATTGACCCAAAATGATCCCTCAGGTTGAAACTTGCGGCATTGCGCAGAGATACGAGAGCCCGGATACGTGGAACGGTGTGAGCGTCGGCAAAAAACCAAAGAGATCAGCAGCCATTTTTGACTACGAGCCTGATAAGCGGGTGTATCTTACAGAATTCTGTGCCTTATATCCAGGTCCGCAAGCTGATGTGCCTCGGGTAGGCAATCATTAGCTGCATCTGATCGCGAGAGTATAAACCTGGCGAGGCATAAAAGACTTACACGACTGTGTCGACGCTTTTTAGTGCAGCATACAAAGATGTAACATTGTTTGGTATGGACCCCGAAATGGTTGGTCTACTAGTCGTCCATGTAGCTGCAATGGTTCGGACAACGAAACTCGACGTATACTCATGAGAAATATCCCACAAATTAATGAGGCGTAAGTCCTCACACTCTCCATTAGGCGGCGGTTAACTGGATAGAGATTGGGGTCCACGGCGAGGAAGATAGGCATTTAGCTCCGGTATCAACGCAAGAATGTGAACTAGAAGCAGCGGCTGTGGCTAGGTAGATATTGAATCACTGGTATACTAGTCCTAAAGCAAAAGAGGCGCAGTGTGAATGTGTAAGCCAACAGTGGCTTGTATGAGAGCTTTGTGGCTCCTTGTGACCGCTGTGGGCGTTATGGGCGTTTTGGCTTGAAGCCCATGAGTGCTGTGAGCCACGATAAAGAACATACTGTAAAATCCACAAATAAGTGCTGTATTTCAACATAAAACCTACCAGGTGCCCTCCACAGCTCACCTCCATCAAACCTCGCCAATGTGCTTATGGTGAAGGTGTCGAGATCACTAAAGTAATACGTGCTGTAATGGACGGCTGTTACTCCCACATCGAGCTGGGTGTAGTGGCCCTCATAACCGCTGCCCGCAAACGTGTACTGCACCGCTTGCACCCCTTGTGGCAGAAACTCATTGCTGGGTGCTGAGATGTAGAGCTGGAATTGGTAATTCCTGCTCTTTTCTGTCGGAAGATAATTCGGCCCAACGTAGGTGCGGAATTTGCTGTAGGTGATCGTAATCCACTTACCCGTCTCAGATATCGCTATGTTGGCCGAGCCTTGGGGGCAGCCATTGCCCGAGTACTGCTGCTTTCTTAGCCGGGCGCCTGCTCCAAGGGATGTCTCCTGGGATGTGACAAGAAGGGGAAGTAAGAGAGAGACTGAGAGCTTCATTTTGCTTGGTTTTTGTTTATTGATATTGAAAACAGTCTGTCAGTCACCTATGCACGGTGAGTCTCTGGAATTTATAGCCTCTATCAAAGGAGTTCAACAGATTCTCTTGCACGTGGTATCTTACCTTGTTCAGCCCCTTTCAGACCTGTAACTATCATGGTGCATTCCAAGGTATCTTTGATGGACTGTTGCACATTGAGAACGCACAAACAGGGTAAGTGGGATTGGGTACGGTAAGAAGAGGTAGTGGATAAATGCTTTGACATACCAAGTTAACCAATATCTAATATTCGCGTATCACTCACTGGCTTCTATACAATATATTTGAAGGATTCGGGGTGTCCAATCCGCCCCATTCAAGCGGTCCCAGAGCTGCCATGTCTCATGCTATGTTGAGAGCTCGACTGCGGTCTCGATTGTTTATCCATCATAATACTGCAGAGTACAACACGTTGCGCTTCATTGTCAAACCGTACCTACCAAACCGTTACCTTGCCGCTCATGCACTGCACCGAGGGGTTCCTTAGAGACTGAGCAAAGAACAGGATCTCTACAGAAGATAGATGCACTAATACTTCACAAGTCACCAGATCAATTCCCAGCCTAATATCTGAGAGTGATAGCAGTCATTAGGAGCTTCTGAAGGAAATTAGGCAACCGATTAATGCAGATCAGGACACCGGTGAGAGGATACAGACTTTACCAGCTCGAGACGTAGAAATCGGCGACAATCCAACATTTGAGCCTCTTGAAACTACTGTAGGTGACCGCTTACCTCCTAAGTATCACACCGATTCCCGACAACGCGACATCTCCCATGTGCCATTAATATCAGTCTCACTAAGATGGTTGCACTTTTATTAAGACGATAACAGCCCAACCGGTGGCTATCATCCGGTAGATACGGCAAAATAGCTTAGTTCCCACCAAGCGCGCGCGGCTCGGCGTGTACCTCGTCATCCATAGGCTGGAAGTAGCCGAAGATATGGACCATCTGCAGGTTTCTACACCATGTACTGAGGTTGCATCACTGTCGCCAACAGATATGATTCCACATTATCGACCTCCATATCTAAGCTTCACGAGTCTTCACCAAGACCTTTCCCTTTAGCTAGTTCTTCTCAACATCAACAAACCACTTCACAGCACCAACCACAACCATGCTGATCATCCCCCTCCTATTATCCCTCCTCCCCACCCTCGGCCTCGCTAGCCCCTCCCCCCAGCTAGGCACCTCCCCCTGGGGCCCAACCGTCTCGGCAACCATGCTCCGCTTTGGCTGCCACCAGCTCGTCATCGACCGTATCGACCCCCTCGTCAACCCGGGCTCCCTCCCTTCCCCCCACCTCCACCAGATCGTCGGCGGTGACGCCTTCAACACCTCCATGCCCGCCGACACCGACATCTCCTCCCTCGCCAAATGCACCACCTGCTCTTACTCTGAGGACTTGTCCAACTACTGGACTGCCAACCTCTACTTCCGCGCCCGCAACGGGTCCTACAAACGTGTCCCGCAAATCCCGAACAGGTTGCTATTCGGGGATGATTTCACCACCAAAACAGAAGGCGGATTCGTCGTGTATTACGTCAGTGGCGGGATAGGGGACGTGACGGCCTTTAAACCCGGGTTTAGGATGTTAGTTGGCGATGCGGGGCGGAGAGAAGGGGTAGGGATGAGGAATCAGACTTGTTTTAGGTGTTATAATGGGCCTGACTGGGGTGGGGATGATATCGCGCCTTGTGTGGATGATCAGGTTGATTTCGAGGGGCTACCGCCGAAGATGTGCTGGGGGATTAGGAGCAATGTGCTTTACCCGACGTGTTGGGACGGGAGGAACTTGGACAGTCCGGATCATAAATCCCATGTGGCGTATCCTGTTTCGGGCCCGCATACGTTTACTGGGTTGGGAACGGGGGAGGAATGTCCAAAGAGTCACCCGGTTAGAATACCGCAGTTGATGCTCGAGGTACGTCATGTTCAGATTTTCCCAGCTTGGTTGTGCTGACTTGCATGTAAGATTGTGTGGGAT
Source organism: Triangularia setosa (assembly GCA_033296915.1). NCBI lineage: Eukaryota > Fungi > Ascomycota > Sordariomycetes > Sordariales > Podosporaceae > Triangularia > Triangularia setosa. The sequence continues at coordinate 7,935 of MU866610.1, read as the reverse complement.
ACCAGCCGATTCAACCACCCTAATGAGTGGCCAGAGGATGGATCCCAGCCTTTTGTTCTCAGCACTGGAGATACAACGGGGTACGGGCAGCATGGAGACTACATCTTTGGGTGGAAGGGAGATTCGCTCCAGAGAGCAATGGATGGTGTGTGCTTTGGGGCCAACTGCCATGTCTTGAAAAGCCAGTCTCTGGAGGGGGCAAAGAGGTGCAGCGTTCCTTCGAGAGTGGGGGAGGAAGTGAACGGATGTAAGTCTTTGTTCAATCTGCGGAGAGAGGAGGTGAGCTGACATGACGATTAGGGCTCGGTTCGCTCCCTGGAAATCCAGAGATATGGGAAAGAAAGTGAGTGTGAGATAGCAAGTGAGGAACGGAGCTTGCCAGAAATGATCTAGGAAGGGATCAGCTGTGACGGGCAGAGCCGACGGGACTGGCAAGCAGTCCCAAATGCGTATGCCATCTCTTTAGGCCTTCACTCCGAAGCATGAGTTCATGGTAGATTTTTGCGGGAAGAAATCTAGGACTACAGAGCAAGACTTCAGAAAATAAAAGGAAGCCACAGCAGCCATAATATTCTTGTTGACTTGTCACATGCTCAACCTCCGCTGTGTTTGCGAAACTGCAGGCCTGACTTTTCGTCGGACCGACTAGAAGTTCAGTTTGTTGGAACCCTCCTCAGTAAAGGTCTAGAACTGTGATTTAAAATAGTAGCTGCTAGGTGATCCTGTCTTGAGCTTTGAAGGAGCCGCTTCAACGGAACGAGCTCAATCCGAAGGTTACTGCCGCAGTCGCTTTTTCATGTCCATTACAGGTAAGGCAAGCTACAGTTCCAAAAGACAATATCAAAGACTAGAGCTTGTCCAAATGACCAACAACATGTCAAGCGGCCAGCATCTTCCGTGCCCAAGATAAAGAACATTACCCGCCAAAGCTAAGGCCAGATGCTTTACCGGGCTAGAGCTCTCAGCGTCAATCCTTATTATCGGGAATAATTTCGATAGGGCTGAGTGAAAAAAAGTTCCCGCAACCGGCAAGTCATTGGGGCTAGGCACGTCAACAGTCATGAACAAGCACGATCACGATCTTATGTCAACTTGGGAAAGCATTTTGGCTGTGACCGCAAGAGATGTCTCAGCTCGAGAGGTCTACAATGATCTAGAAGTGAGGGGTAGCTGGGAATGAGGACTATTGAGGCAGAATGAATAGGATGGAATGCCTCCGAGCTTTCTGGCTCAGTCGGAGTTGTCTACCGTGATCGAGCTGGGTATAAGACCTCGACGAGTTCCTGCAGAACTTTCAGTCAATTGTCATCTGATTCTCATCAGTCTACCAACAGGAGGCGCGTCATGTTCACGCAGCAATCAGTTGGCTATATCTTCCACATAAAAATTCAGAGGATGGAATGCGCGCGTACATAGCTCAATAATGTACTGAACAATCGCTTTCTCTTCCAAATCGGTAAGCTTGCGTGAATTTTTTGGCATATCGTGTCGTGCAGGCCGACCCTTGCGTCGGTGCCTAAGGGTACTGTGGTCGACGTTGTAGATCTTAGCTGCGGTTGCAACCTTTAGATTTGCATTATTTTGAAGAGCGTCAAAGGCTAAAACTAATTTTGCTTCGTTTGACGCATTTGCCATTTTGTATTGTTGAAAAATTGGGGTGTTAGTGGGAAAGTGGCATGTTTGGTGGAAAAGTGTTCGCTCGCTTGTTCTGGTCGCTCGCTTATCACACGCGTTGATTATTATTATTATTATTCGTACTCCGTTCTACCCTAAGTTGAAAGAGTGTATAAACCTGAGGTCTCGGTGTGTACGTATCTTGGGTCATGGCCAGGTTCTAGGTTTCGGTGGTATTGGGCACCATATAACGAGGTGCTCAACTGTTTCTCTGCCCCCCGTACAAGCGTAGTACGGTGTGGATAAGCCAGAGACCTGCTGCTTGAATAAGAAATCCCGCAGGCCTATAACTCTTGTGCGCGCCTGAACCAGCAGAGAGCTCTGAGCCTTGGTTAATTTCTGATGTTTTCTCAGGCTTCGCTCTGTAATCAGAAGTTCTGGTGGTCCCTCGTCTGTCATCCTTGCTGTCCGGCCTTTAACCTTTTTTCGCCAGCGGTTTTTCCATGCCTGGTACAATGTGTCTTCTGCCGATGGTTTCCCCTGGCTCCTTGCCCGGACCTGATTTTGGGCAATCCACTGACTAATGGTTGTGGCTAGTCAATAGGTATTAACGATCGTTTATACACCTTAAAAGATAGTCCATAGATCTTCAGGATAGTTTGAGACGCCTATTCATGACCCTTTCGGCCCTTAGTTTGACGTAGCAGTTTTTTATTTCTATCACAACGTGCGTTCCAATACATCATCACATACCCCCTATTTTTCATCTGTACCCCTGAACCTTCCTTGACCCTAACCGTCTTTCACTGAGAATGCGAATGTCCAGGTAAAGCCTTGATCCCTGTTGTTTGTTTCCAACATTAGCAATCATCTCTCTGTTTTGCTTGCCCAGTACGAAGACTTACAGCCATCGATATCTTCCTTGACCACTCTCTTGACCTGACACTTGTTCGCTTTGTCGAATCCTTGCGTTGTGAGGCCTCGGCATGTAGCGGCAAAGCAACGGTTGTCCATGGCGTGCTGAAGGCTGTCATCCTTCCAGCCGAAGACGTAATCGCCGTGTTGGCCGTAGCCAGTGCTGTTTGTGGTCAGTAGCTTAAAGTGGACTCAAAGGGTCGGGAGAACATACTTATCTCCTTGGCTCAACATAAACGGTTGAGACCCATCGGCGGGCCAGTCAGCTTTGTTGTTGAACGCACGTGTGTCCCAGACGATCTGTACGAAGATGTCAGTTTTAGGAAGAGATGATTGACATGTGATGAAGAACCACCTGCCTCATAGTGAACTTGGGGGATCTTGACTGGATGACTGGCGGGGCACGCGGCGTCCACGACAGCGAAGCTTGCGGGGCCGGAAGCGGGGTGAGCAACGTGGTCCATGTGGTTCGGGGTGTCGAGGTTCTTTCCATCCCAGCAACTTGTAGATCGTTAGCTTTGACATCAGCGTACATTGGGCAAAGGGAGTTGAGTAACTTACATTGGAAAAATTACTGATGACCTTATACCGCCCTTTCTCTTTTGTCAGCATAACCGGCTTTTGCTCACTCCGTTGGGAGCGATCAGAGTACGAATGAGTTTGACACCTACCGGGCAAGGTGTGGTCGGAAAACTCTCTGTATCGAGCTTGGGATCCATACAAGGGCTCATAGTGTTGCCTTGGAAATTCGGACCTGTGTAGCACCGATAGCAGCTCTGTACCTTGCGCCCTAGGTTGGTTGCGGTGCGGCGTGCTGCGTCTCCCGTAAACATTCTGAAGCCAGGCTTGAAGGCCGTAACCGTATTTGGACCTGGAGCTGTATAATAAACGGTTATGCCGCCTAACAGGCAGTTGCATCAGTATTCAGATCATCAAGTTATCCAGTTGGAAGTGATGTGGTTGACCAAGTTCACGATTCAGGGGTCGAAGTCAACCCTAGCCCTCACTCGAGGGTTGGCACCACACGCATGAAGGTTAAGGAGTCATGGCATACCGTTGGCGCTTCCAATAGCCTAAAACAAATACATCAGCATGTTGGGTCTTTTCTGGTTGTAGGAGGAGGACATAAAGAACTCAAGAAGAGAGACAACAAGGAAAGTTGATACCCACATCGTTGACCATTTGTGGAACACGCCTGTAAGTTCCGTTCCGAGCCTTGAAATACACGTTCGCCGTCCAATAGTTGCTGAGGTCTTGATCGAACGTGCATGTTGTGCAAGTGGCGAGCTTGGAGATATCGGTGTAGGGCATGGTGACGTTGAATGCATTCTACACAAAGAATCGTCAGTGTGAGTGGGGGTGTCAATAGTTCATGGAGGCTGCGTGTACGTACTCCTCCAACAACTTGATGAACGTGGGCTGAGGGAAGACCGCCTGGCTCCACGAGAGGATCGATACGATCGAGGACGACCTGGATTTGACTTGGTCAGCAGGTTCGAAGAAATTAAGGTTGGATCACATATCGATGACCTACCTCAGAGCAGCCGAATCTAAGCATCGTGGAGCTGAATCCCTGGCCGTAAACGACTGGGAGTAAGAAAAGGCCGTACAGCAGCTTCATCGTGAAATTTGGCACACAAAACAGCTTCGTTTATCTCGGCTCTGCAGAAAGGAAGAAGAAGCAAGAGATAGACAAATGGACTCGTAACGGGCCATTGCACTCTTTTCAAGTTCTGTTGTATGTCATGCCCACTTTCCTTGTCTTCTTGGATTCTGCCAAGTCTGGGGAAGCGAAAGTGTGGTAAGTCAAGTGCCGGGTATACCGTGTATTGAGTCTGTGGGGTTTATTAGAGTGTGATTATCTCCAGCCTATCAGATGCACGACGTGTTGATGGCACTTGCCAATCATTCCCATTTTACCCGACCTTCTGTCCAACGGGATGTCCGAGCCGAGGATTGTGTTTATTCTGGTAATAGATGAATATATCATGGCGGCAGTATTCATCGGCTCTGATCTGGGACCTGACTGGAGCGCATGTCAGTCATGACTGAAGATGACTAGACTTGACGTAATGTTAGCAGGATGGAGACACCACTGCGAGGCTTCGCAGACATCATTAATGTCCGGCCGTCTGTTGGAGCGCCAAAGCAACGACTGGGCTGATCTCATCTTTTTTGTTTCTTCTCTAGGAAAAGTTTTTGCAGTCGCACTTGTGGAGAGTACTGGCTGAGATGACATAATCATGTGGAGGGTTAGGTCTACTGTACCCTCCAACACCGTCTTTCTCACGTGGCATGTTGATACCTGAAGTGGTGGGTGAGGTCATTCACATACCCCTTATCTCTTATTGGGCCCGAGCTACATCATTGGCTCCGCTCAGGACAACCCATACTTTAAGCACTTACTGTTGAAGCCAGTACTTGCAAATTGATCAGGTTATATTGTGTGTATTTCAAGCGTGTATATTACTTGTCTGGAGAAGCTCAGGACCAGTTGAACCGTAACTCTTAGATAACACGATGCACTCTGAGGGTCCATATTATGGGGGTTAGAACTGTGTGATTGTATTGCTTGTTCTTCTCTCTGTTCCTGCTCTCTTTTATAGACCTTTCTGCAGGATTCATTCTGTCACATGGTCAACAGGTCATGGCCACCGCCAACAGGCCATGGCCGCGGCCAGTAGACCATGGCCACCACCAACTGAAGGATGAACTCCTTGCTAGTAAGACCCTTTTCTTTCTGACAGTAACACTGGGAAACACTCAAATACCCCATATTTGCCAAGAACTTCATGCCCTGGGGACCACACAGATGTGGATGACCTAGCGCCATGCAATCGTGCCTCAGGAATCAAGGCCTTGAACTCAACACTTACTTCTTGAAGCTCTGATTGATAGCTTCTTTCGCAATTCATCATCTTTCACCACACTCTTTTGACCTATATTTGGAACCGTTGTATCACATATGTTTGTCACAGAATGGCCTGTGCCTGGGTTAGGGGTTACCACCATTCTGGTGTTTCCCTCAAGGGGGTCAGTAACAGTGTCACGGGTAGCACAGGTTGAAAGGTCAATGGCAGTGGTATTCAGCTAAGTTACAGTCTGGGCTCTATTCCGTCGGGTACGGGCAGGCTCTATTGTCAAGACGTAGCTCAAAGAGCTACAAACAGGTCTCGCGGCAGAGATGCAGAATCTTTCTAGTCGCATTGGCCCATGCTCAGCACGTACCAAGCTCCATCGGTGGATTGACGACGGTCATGGTGCAAACGCCGTGACGAACAGTATATCCGTAGCTTCGGGGAGCCACCATGCTATCTCTCCCCGTGCCAATTTGTATTTAAATACAAGACCGTAACAATGTTGCTTGCATCCTGTTGTGACGGACCCCTGATCAGAACCTCTGAAAGGGATACTGGGTTGAAGGCTGCTTCTGAATAACGGTTTGGTGTAGCCAAAAGGTGCACAACAAAGATCACCAATTGTCTCTCGTAAGTGTTTGGTCCTAAAACTTACGATGTGAATTGCATACTACAGAACTGTCTTTAACCAACCAGTTCCTCCGTATATATAGAATCCTTATTTTCCTGGATCTATCTCCCAAATCCTCGATCCTTATCGTAATCCCTTATCTAGTGTTTGGCCGTGCCATCCTGACGCCTTTCCATGTTTGTTGATGGAAGACAATTCGAACTGCTTGATTCTCTGCTCAAAGAAGGAGGCAGGCAGGTTTGCTCAGCTCAGAACAGGCATGGCAAGACTCAACGCTTACCTCTACCGAATCGGGGTAGTTCCTTCAGTTCATTGTGTATGTGAACAAGCGAGAAAGATAGTGGAACACTTCCTCTTCCGGTGCAAGAAATGGACGGCGTACCGAGCAGAGATGCCCCCGTGCACAACCAGCCACAGAGGCAATATTTCCTTCTACCTAGGAGGGAAGTCGACGTCGGATAAAGAAGACTGGACTCTGAACGTCAAGGCCGTTCGGGCAGCGATTCGGTTCGCAATGTCCACGGGCCGACTCGACACGAACTAACCGCAGGCTGACTAAAATACCGAACCAGCTACCTGTCACTTCGTACCACGGACAGCAGGCACCGCTCCAACCGCCGAAGATAGGACGTTGAACACTTGAAAACCCGACTTCAAGCCAGCCTACTAACAATCTTATTAACCCACGAGAATCCGTAGAGAAATGGTAAAACAGAGTGTATTAGTGTCACACGTCAACCACCCTGGCCTAGAGCACAACCAACAACATAGTGAGCTGAAAGCTCTGGGTCAGTTGTTGGAAAGTGAAACGAGAAACGGGTTACCGGTGGCAGCAGCAGAGACATTATTGACTCGTGTATAATCAGAGAGAAGCGCCGGACTTGGAAGATGGCTAAGGTTATCACAAGCACGGATCACTTTGAGAGAGATAAATACACGAGCAAAAAGAGCATAGCAGTGGGACGAAAAGATTCCTCATCGAGGATCTTGAGGTCACTGAAGATTATTAAAATAAATTGAACCTAAGTTGTTCCAAGTCTTGAACACTAGCCCTTGTCACAATAAGCTAGAATGGACTTGGCATGGGCTTTAGGGAGATCAGGACATATCTTGGGGAATGTATACTTCAATCGGTAGTGGTTGCCTTTTCGGCTTAGCCCGGGCGTTAATAAATTGATTGATTCTCCGCATTCGTGATAACTGGTTGCCATGTGTTTCTTGTGCCGACAAAAGACACCGTTCCTTTTCGCCTTGACTATTCATGACAAAGTTCAATCCGAGGGCATTTGGTATATCTGCTGTTAAGCTCATCACTCACGTCAAGATGTGACTTGTCAAAAGAATTGTGGACTCTCCCGCCGGGAATTGAACCCGGGTCTCGAGCGTTGATATCCGACGATGACAAGCTCACATACTGACCACTATACTACGGAAGATTTACAGATGTGGGCATCTGTAGTAGCTGTGGGATGATGCTGGAAAGTCAGCACAAGAATCTGTGAGCCGGGATGTTGTGATGAAAAGAAATTATCGAGCTTCTTGTGAAAAGAGAAGATACTAAAACGATCCGCCCAGGGGTCGAACCTGGAACCTCCTGATTTCTTGATTATCAATCGTAGTCAGACGCGCTGCCATTACGCCAGCGGACCTTGAATTTGGATGAATATGGCCGTAGATCGTGATCCTATGAACGCAATATTCAAGTGGAATCCCGGCGCAGCTCGAAATAGTTATCAGAAGCTGCTGGAAGTCAAGACCCCGCAACTGATCGATCCGCTGCCGATCACAGTTTCCGGCATCAGCACCAGACTACCACCCCATTTCAGCGCTCCCAACAATCCAATCAATCCAATCCAGGCCTAATGATTGGATTGAATTGATGCCTTTCCGAATAATTGATTGATTGGTGCCCCGGGA
>MU866609.1:0-12518 GCA_033296915.1 Triangularia setosa | reverse complement strand
GCCACCAGACCATGGCCGCGGCCGACAGACCATGGCCACCGCCAACTGAAGGATGAACTCCTTGCTAGTAAAATCCCTTTCTTTCTGACAATAACAGTAAGCACTTTTGGGGGGGTAGCTGCCCGTCACCTATCGTTGCTAACAATGTAGGTTCATTGAGAAAGGACAGGTGATGTGATAAAATGTGTTGTATTGACTAGCAGGAAGATCCATCACCAAGCAGAGAAGCTAGCTATCTGGAAGAGCTCAGGCTGGTCCAAGCTCCCAGAGCGAGGTGGTCTGGCCCAGATCCACAACAACAGGTCCTCTACCCGTTTGTGCTTCCGGCCCTGCAAGAAATTTCGGCAGACACCCTCAGCTTGGATGAAGTCAAGAGAGGCGTCGGGGTGTGCATAGCCGCCTCCGCTTTTGGATCCCCCAACGCAAAGGAGCGAATCCTCGATATGGCCCAATCTTTGCTCGGGCGGCTTTCTTCCTTACCCCTCCGCTTAGCTGTCCAACTCCGTCAAACAGCTCTCCGTTTGTTAAACAGTGAACCAGTGGCCATTTTCAAGCCGGAGTCCGGACGAGAGGGCAACGCGCTGGTCGGAGAGTTTTTGCTTGTCGAAGCACAGAGTGCTGCCGAGCAGGGCCATATTTCTCGATCGTGGCAGCTTCTAGACCAATGGATACCCGTCAATGTAGCACAACCATCTCTCCTCGAGAATATCATAAGCTTCCGCTTTGACTTAATGAGGGGGAAGTTGAGCCGCTACAAGGGCGCTTTTGACAAGTCGCGTTTATACCTCGAGCCACTGAGCTCCCAGTATCCTGCACTTCGAGCTCAGTTCCTTTCCAAACTCCACCTTATCGCAGCATATGGAGAGCTCGCTTTGTGGGATAAAGGGAGTGCTTTGTTGGCAGGAATTGTTACCACGACGAGCGCGCGTAGAAGGCTCCTGCACCTAAGTCGGGCGGAGTTTCACCTTGCTCGAGGACTCGAAGGATGACGACATTAACCTTGCAAAGAATTTATTCATTGACCTCTCTGCCGATTATGAGAAAGTCACCCCAAGTAGACCGGCGGCCAAGCGCAATTTTGCGCGTGTTTGTCTCGGGTTGGCGGTCATCAGTCACATACAGCGCCGAGGGAAACCATATTTCGCGCTACTTCACGCATTAAACGATTGGAGGCTTGCATATGAGGCTTACTTGGGGAGCTCAATTCTTGACCGAGGGCCAGGATTCCCTGTCCTTATTTGCCTGCTCTCGGTTGCGGATATCAAGGTTTCATTGGACGACTCTACCTGGAGGATCGATTTACACAGTGCCCAAGAGATTTGGGCTGAGCTCAGACAGGGAGAGTCCGATCAGCGATTCTTTGCAAACATCGGCACGCGGTGGGCAAATATGGTATGTCATTGGCTGGAGGGGGCTGGGAAAGCTCCGGTTCTTCCGCCATGGGAACCTCATGGGTAAGTACAGAGAATTGTACAAGGGCCGCATCTATTCCCCCGTCCCCCTCATCCTGGATGTAGACCTAAGACGCAGTGTGACGACGTTGCGATGGTTGCGGGTGCTCGTCATCTTCCCGCTGTCGAGTGTTCATGGTGAAAAAGCTCAAAACTCGAGACACCCATGTTGGAGGAGTAAATGAGGCGATTGGATTCATGAATTCGAATCTGTCCAGAAGGCATTAACATAAGTGATGAAATAAGTGGAGTGAAAATACTTTTCAATGGCCTTCATTTGTGAGTAGTACAGTCTAATAAGAATTATTTAAATTCCAGACGTTGTTTTCTCTCTTCTGACTTACAAGCTCTCGTATTCCATCATCTTGAAAAGAGTAGGATTGGTGAAATGAGTTAAGTTTCTGAGTGAGCTCGGGCAAAAAAACGGGAGATCGAGGCAATTTAAGGCTGGGGCCATGCACCATTTGGTCAAATTACAACCGCCCAGGTGCGGGCGCAAGTCCGGGAAGAAAAGGTGCATCAAGTCCGGCGACTGACAGAGCTGAACCCACCTGATGAGTACAATACTTGGTGTTTCTTCGGATCCACAACGGTTCCAGACCAGATTAAGATGAGTGAAAATGGGATTGGATCAGTCAATCTTGATTGCAAAGACTATCACTAGCCGAGAGCAGGAGGTTGACTCAGAACACTCTCAAGTCCTTTCCGGCACATCTCCATGAACCCCTCCGCCTTCAAAGAGCTAAAATCGTTCCTCGCACATTACTAGTCTGGGAAACGTATACCTATACTGCGTCAGGGTGTCGAGTCACTGGTAAAGAAGATTAACTCACCTATCTATAAGTTTCAGCACATCACGGCCTTCATTTGCCATGAAGGACAGAAAGTTGTTCCTTGCCTCCATGGACTCGAACTCATACGTGATCAAATGTGGGGCACCATAATGTCTCGTTATCGCGACGCAACGGTCCGTGAATTCGAGCGCCTCCGTGCCCGAGTCCGAGTCTGAGTCCGAATCATCAGGATCTGTCATCGGGACTTCGGGCTGTGCAGAGAAAAGGGTGTCTATCTCGGAAGCAACCTGATCTAGACGGTGAGACATGCTGCATTTGCGTGGACACCAATTATCACAACCATTTTGGCCAAAAACAAGTCCGTCGGTGATGGGGTTGGAACTGCAAAGGTGAAGCACTATATTGCCTCCGCCGTGCTCTTGGTAGAGATAGAGCTCTTTGAGCAAAAATCTCTTGCAGTATCGGCTGAAGCTGTGAAGCGTAATTGGTGAGATCCAACACAACTTGAGATCCATCTTTGAGAGCTGAGAAGGTCTGGTGAATGATCCTGGTCGATTTCAAGGTGATCTCAACCAATGTAACAATCCCAGCAGCTGCGCCGACGAGCTCCATGTTCCGTTGCTATGTAGATGATGCTGATGCTCGACTTATAAATAGTGGTGATTGATCTCTCCGTTTGATAAAAAGAAGAGCTTGCGAGCGCGGGAGAAACAGACGAAACTGCCAACACAGCGAAACTAGGGAGGGGCGATCACTTAAATGTGTGGACGATCGTCAGCCTCAAAATCTACCGTGGACGCCTTATTCTGCAGTAACACATCATATCTGCAGTGGATGGATGTGCACCTTCTCTGATAATGGCACGCCTCTCATATGCACAAGCCCCGACCCTAGCTCCAACCCTCATGCGAGTGGTCATTGTAAGATCACTCTTAATCATTTCAAACGACATCCAGCGCTCATTCAGCTTGAAACAATAGATTGGGTCCCCAATCAATACCTAAGGTAGGTAGGTATTCCATCCTGATGCACTAAAAAATTGCAAACGTTTGTTCTACAACATCGGGCAAATCCAGAGCCTCTCCGTTCATATAGCCATCAAGAAAACACTCCCCTATCAACCTGTAACTACCTCCACATTCAGACTTCCGCAACAGGATGGGAACATTACAGCCAAAGAGGATACAGACTAGGTCCCCTTTCATCGCTTTGTCTATTACCATGCCGATACGTCCGTTGGAGGTGACCATGAGACGAAAGGAAAGCCTCACGACCACATCGTAGAACCGACCGAAGAAGGTTTGTTGGTAGTACTCGTCTTCATTCGGAGCTGCGGCCGCGTCGTCGTCATTGGGACCGGGGCTATCCACGAGGTGACCTTCGAAGTTGAGGCCTTGAATCTGAAGTGACCTGGTCCATTCAAACCATTGCCGCAATTCTTGAGGAGCCGACGATTCTGGCTGTGTTGCTATGCGTTTAAGGAGGCACGTGAAATCTCGAACAAAGTCTGCAACCGGCATGGCGTAGCTTAGATAGCGGTCTTTGCGATCCAAGACTAGACTCCGGCAGACGCTGGTCAGGATATCTGCTGATGAGCTTCGAGGATTGGAGCGGGATGGTGAGCTTTGAACCATGTCGTGCGACTTGTTTCCAGCGATACCATCAACAACGTCGACGACAAACCCCCGAGCGTGCAGCGTTGAACCTTCGAATTGATACACGGCCTCCCGTTTCCCAGATGCAGAGTAATAAACAGAGGGATCAAAGTCGAGGGATTGCTGAGTGCGGAAGTTTCCGATATGAGTCTGGGAACTTTGACTAACCATTGAAGGAATCACCTGGGGATACGGATTCTGTCGCTTCCAGTCCGGTACCCAAGAAGGCACTGGTGTACCTGACGGCGCGCTGTACGTCGCGGCAAAACAAATGATATCCAGAGATTTATGGTCTTCAATAAAAGATTTTGTGAACTGCAGGTAAACTTCCGCCGCCTTCTTGGTGTAGTCAACGCGGAGGGAGGATTGAGCCGTCGCCAGTCCAATGAGACCGTACAGCCGATCCCGGTCGTCGGTGGCGTCCATACAGGAGAAGTAGGCGGCCGAGGCGAGGAGAGTGAGAGTCAGTTCCTGCTTCCTCCCCACCTTGTACAAACTCCATGCTCTCCTCCGATTGTTTGCCAGGGTGAAGGCTGGGTTCTCTTTGACGCCGGCTGAGGTGCAGATGTCGGCCATACAGATGCTCAAAGAAACCGCTTCCCTGCTGGCTTCTCCCATGCCGCACCAGAACGAGACGCTCTCGGGCACGACGAATTCCTGCACGGTCCAGATTCGGGACCACCATTTCCGCGAGAGAAAACCTGTCAAAGCCCTCCATTGCGCGTTGTAGTGGTCTTGCTGAAGCATGGCGCGAATTTCTGGCACGGTGACTTGGCGGTGGATGGTCTTGTGGATGAACTTGATGAAGTCGATCGCGAGGTCGCTATCGTCAGAGGCTTGTCCGAGCCAGACAATGACTTGCTTTGCGTGGCGGTAGATGAACTGCATGTGTTGCACTTGCTGGGCCCTCTCTTGGACGTTGGACAAGTCGATGCAGATTGAGTCGATCCACCACCATGTATCGTCGAGTAAAATCTCCTTGCCTCTCAGAGCATCAAAGAATGGACGAATTGTATCGAGAATTGGAAGCTGGCGACCCTCCATCTCCAGCGTAGGTGCTGTCATTCCAGTAGCTTCGTCTAAACTCCATGTGTAGGAGATGGAATTGTACTCAGGGAGCGGTTGCCCCACTGAGAATGCTTGCAGGACAGCGGAGATGCGGTGATCATCATCTCTAATGAACTTCAAAAGTCGTATCTCGTCATTCTGGATGGGTTCATATATGTAAAGATTCTTTGCACGCATAGTTCCGGTGAGAGCCTGAAGTGTCTTTCAAAACAGTTGAAAATGTGCAACATTGGAACACTTGCAGCGAGATGTTGGCGGAGTTATAATCTCACATCAGGTTCACAAGCCAAACAACCCATTTTTTTCTGCCGCCATTGTTACCTGGTATGCATACGGCGTAGTTTCTCCGCACGACCCCTGAAAGGGAACAGCGTGACGCGGGCAGCCGTGTTGGGAATCAAGCCTCCAGTTTACCCTATCAATACCTCAGAGTTCTCTTTGCCGAGGAAGGATCAACTCTTGCTGGCAGGGTTGGAGGCCGATAACTCTCCTCCATGGGAGAGATAGCTTTCCGTTCACGTTTCTGACTGTCAGTAGGTTGGTCAAGCTGATGGGAATAGTCATCAATAGTTGGCTGCAGGTGTGTGGCGCGGGTTGGCGCATGTAGGTGCCTTCGCTAGGCACAATCCAAGGCTGTGCTGATGGCTGAAACAGAATATTACTGGTAGGTAAGGTGCAAAAATTCTAGCATCTGACGGCCAACCAATTCTAACCAGTAGCCCACCCTCAGTACCTCAATTGTCTATATTTTCTCTCGCTCGTCTGTAGCTGGCTTACCTGGTAAATAGTACAATTGTTGTCTTTCAGGAGTTGAGTGATGCGGTATCTTCCTTGCCTCGATAGTACATATCTTAAGACGACCCTTCAATCTGGTAGAACAAGGCTGTGGAAACCACTAATCCAAGGCCTGATATGCGGGCCTGTGGGGGCCAAATATTAAACGCTGTCTGCCCTGTGAACAGTGGGCCCTGGCCCCAACATGATCTCTTAAAGGACCGGATTGGTTACATCTAGCCTTGACATACCTTGGCGTCTCGAGAAGGCGCCGATGGCTCAAACAGGGGTTGCGCAGTACGTCAGGGCCGACAGACTAAATATAGCCAAGCCTACCTTCCGTGTTCTCCTGCTGTTGTACGCTAGCTTTGTGATGGAAAGTGAGGATGTAGATAAGCTATCGGAATCCGAAAAGTGGGCATGACCGGCTAAATACCTGATAATAGGTGCTGATAAAGCTGTGAGCCAAGGAAAAGGACCAAAGAAAAGAAGCGAGAACAAGGAAGGAAAGCAAAGCCTGAACAAGAAACCTTGCGGTATCACAACACTTTGTGTTACCATTATTCTAACCAACCTGGGCGCGTGATAATGCCCCAAACATCATTATGAGCCCCCAGCGTGCCGTTGGGCCCAGAGCCATGTACTTGGAAATCCGTGGTCCTAGGCACTCCGTCCCTTGGCTGCATTTCAACCGGACACATAGGCACCAGGTAGGTTTCGGCCACAAAACAGCACTTTCAACTGAAACCGAAAGCCTTAGGTTTAAGTATCAAGATCTCGGTGAGTCTTCGAATCAAGCATGTGAGAGTTGAGTTGGGGCCCACACACTTGACCACTATAGAACAATTCACTAAGATGGTACTCCTGAACTTCGTCGCCCACGCAAAGGTGTGGCAACCTGTACACCATCCGTAACGCTGACGTTTTGGACTATTAGAGCTCTATGAGGGGGTGGCCAGAGGAAATAACGACCGTTGATCTCACAATGACTGTACCTTAGCTACCGGTAAGCGGAACCATCGTAGGTAGGTATAAAGTAGGGTCCTTTCGCTGAGATCTTTTACTCTCTCCCACACCGAGATCATCCTTGACATCTGCACATCACAGTAACTCAAATTTCTCTTGATCTCACTCTCCAATTCTAAATATTACATTCTCAAGTAAGAGCTACAACTCCTTCTCATCTACACAACCGAAGTGTTCAAGGCGTTGAACATTCCGACGAAGGCCCGATGGCGGAAAGCAATCCACGTACTGGGCCAACAGCACCCCCTTACAAGCTTCTGGGCTTCACGCAGAATCGTGAATACCCGAGGCTTCCACCTGGATACACTTGGGACAGGCAGAAGAAGAGCTACTGCCCACGCAGTCTTCGAATCAAGTCATTTTCAGGGAAGCTCAAGGTGGAGAACAAGCATGGATATGTATTCTGTCACCGTGGATTATACGAGCGGTCTTCAGGGATTGTCGACAACTCCTTTGCCGCAATTGCCAACGGCATAAGCGAGGGCTTCTTTCTCCACGAGGTGGACGGAATTGTGTGGGAGCGGCTGGACCGCGCGTTTGTAGCCCACGACATGCATCCAAAACGCATCGCCAAAATGGAGGAGACTTGGGATGCATATTCCATCCACGAGATAGTCAACACAAGTCATGTAGCAAGGGGTGTCAAGCTTGGGACGGCAGCGCAAAAGAAGACACCCGATCCTGGTCCGGGTTATGTCGACGAGGAGGGATCTGTTACCGACTTTGCCAGCGCATACTTGAATACCGACGGAAGAATACCCGGTCTCTTGGAGATGCTCTGGAACGAAACACGCAAACCTGTCGGACGCACGCTTCAAATCGATTTCAGGAATGAGGACTTTGCCAAGGTGTTCCCTTTCTACTCTTTTCACATTTCCAAGATGCACTACCCTGCCTCCGAGGGCGCTCGTGGCGCGCAGCATACATTGGTCTGGAAGATGTTTGAATCGACGATGCTGAAGGGCTACAACTGGAAGTTTGAGTCTTTCGACGGTCTCCACCGAGAAATCAAGATGGAATCGGAGAAGGTGTATGAGCGAAACTGTTTCGAACTACCGCACCTTCACATGTTTCCGCCGCTGATCATGGTCTTTCAACCGGAACCGATCATTGCATTGGCCAAGGCAAATGCCCCATCAAACCCACGGTGGGGCAAGATGAGTTACGAACATCTTTACGATGTCTGCATGAAGCAGATTGGATCTTTCGTCGATATCGGAACGGGGGGGCCTGAAATGTCCTACAACTTCATCCTGGAGGTTTGCCATAGTGGTCTCGGATTACGTTACGACAAGACCAAGAAGATCGCAAGAAACCCCTTAAATGACGACCTACTCACCGATAGTAAGGTCATCTTTGAGGCCCTTGTCGACCGGGTGATGATAGACGTTAGTTTGGAGCTACGAAGGCGATATCCCGACGTGCTGTTCGCATCTTGCACGCGCCTACCTGACGTGACTACATCGGAGAGGCAGTACAAGACGAGTTTCAAGACAGCAGAACTGGGGCGGATGAAAGATGGCGAAGCGGGACTTTCATCGAAACTACGGGCACTTCACGGAGGGCTGTACCCGCGCTCCGACATCGTCGTTGCTGACGATCCAATGTCAGAAATCGCGGCGCGAACCTGGATCGACGAGAAAGGAGGATTGATACGATCTCGGTTGCTTCACATGCCTTACTACCAATGGCTACGGACCCACGCAAAAATTGATGTCCAAGTCGCCGTTAAATCGCTCAGCGAGCGTGAATTCCTGCCAAACAAGTATTTCCCAGACGACGCATTAGAATCGCCCGGCGAGAAAGTTCGGCTGTGGAAAAAGGGCTTGAAGACCTCGAAAGTAGACCACAACGGTAATCCAGATGATGACCTTGCGGCTATCGCTTTGGCAGACGGAACGTTTGCACTTACGACGTTCTCTGACGCAAAGCAAGCAGCCGACAGCTCAACCGCTTATAAGGCAGCAGCACGAGGCGATGAGAAGCGCCTCCGCAAACTCATTGCTAAACGCGTTGATCTCAACGACGCCACTGGACAATATGGCACCCCTCTAGCCGTAGCATCTGCCAAAGGGCATAGTTCAATTGTTCGATTGCTGCTGGATGCAGGGGCTGACATAAATCCTGGACAGTTCTGGGGCTCGCCCCTTGAGATCGCATCCTTTTACGGCTCTCCATTGGAACTTGCGTCATACTACGGTCACAGCGATGTTGTGAAACTCTTACTCGCCAAGTTGGCGACAAAGAAGGATTTGTCCGGCAGCATCCCGAAGAAACTCTCCGTCGGTGCCGCACTCCATCAGGCGGCTGGGAAGGGACATGTAGCAGTTGTACAGCAGCTACTCAACGCAACGGCAGACGTGGACCCTATGGGCGATGAGTATAGAGCGACGCCGCTGCAGGTAGCATCTTCCTGTGGCAAGATAGATATCGTTAGGATGCTCCTTAGCAAGAATGCCAATGTCAACGCCCACGGGATGAGGCATTGCACTGCGTTAAGAGCAGCATGTAGGTATGGACACGCTGATATCGTTCAGTTACTTCTTCGCCATGGGGCCGTCATCGATTTCCCACTGGAGAATTGGTTCAAGCCAGAAATCCTCGTGCTTCTCAGAAAGGCCGGGCCTGGCGCCAAAGCTTCGACAAGAACAGGACCATGTACAAGTCCAGCGACAGAGCCAGACCCCGGCCCAGAACAGTACATTTACGGCGAACTACGGTTTGACAATCTAAACCACATGGCGAAACTCGGATTCGATGTACGTCCGTTGACCGATCTGCTCAAGAGCAACGGATGGCCACAACAAAACCCACGGTGCCATCTCACAGACCTATCTCACTCTCCCGACCACTACAAGATCCTCGCCACGCAGAGAGCCGCACTGGCGTCCTGGGAAGAGAGAATCAAGAGGCAGCGTGAAAGTGAACTGCTGGAGCAGTTGAAGAAACTGACGAATTCGACGCGAACCGACGCACTTTCAATGCTAGTCAAGTTTTTTTCTCAAAAGCAACAACGACTGAGAACTCAACTGGAAAGCTGTGGGTGCCTTTTATGCATCTTCGACAAGCACGCGAATCAGTCCCTCGCGGGCCTGACGCAACAATATCTAAACGTCAAGCCGGTTGCTCCTACTGCTGTTACCATGAAGCAGATAAGAGATCAGTGTTTAATTGAGTACGAGGCGAAGATCAAGTCGGAAATAGATTAGCGGGACTCAGATGGACAAATGCTGAGGTACGATGGGGAGTGTTGGCTTAGGGTATTATGATGAAATGAACGTTGTGTATTGAACTAGGAGAAATCCACTACAGAGCTACAAACTAGCTGAAGAAAACCCTGCTCAGGCTGGCCCGAGCTCTCAGAACCAGGTGGTCTGGGTCAAGATAAAATCCTTTCTAGCTAGCACAGGGTCTCAGACTTAATAAATAAAACAAGGTCTAGCATAGTATCTACCTGGTATCCTTCACTAGGTTAGACTTTAAAGTTAGAAAAACACCGTCGTGTTACTTGGGCTTAACCAGCTGGAAGCGTGTTACTGTGGGTCCGCATTCCCGTCGTTACACTCCCCCTTGAGCACTCTCCTTTCCCACTGGACCTACAGAGTAACAGCACGCCAATCTTATGCTCAGGCACAACCTATCTCTATCACATACGACCATAGACAGCAGAAAGCTCGGGATCCCGTCCGCTCTCCCCTAGATAAGCTGCTCGCTGGGAGTGTGTACAGCCGTAAGCTTCCAAACAGGGAGCTGCGAGTTGGTGCTGACGGGGACGATCCGTGTTTCAAACTTGTGTGCCATGATGCTGTTGTTTTCTTTGATACCTAGAGGTGCAGGGTTGAGAAAGCGAAAGAAAGGACGACGTTGTCGAGTGAGAAGGTTAATCATCTCGCGGGTGACGATAGGTAACCAGTTCAGTAATGTCCTGGTCGGTGCTGTCAATGCCCATGAGCTCTCGCCGAATCTTCCAAAGGATACTGGCTTCCTCCGAGGGTGGAAGTTCGTCAAAGACCTCTTCTATTTCATGCTTGCCTAGGATTTTGGAACGGAATAGGTCGATGGCATGACGGAAATAGGCCAACCTTGTGGTTTTGATGGCATCTGTTGTTGGCAGGGAGGTTAGTGATTGGAAATAATGATAAGAGGTTTCTACCTGGTACTAACCAGAAAGCGAGATGGCAGCATGGTTATCCGAAAGAGAAGTCAATGAGTCACCATCGCTCCAATATAGACATTCTTTCACTGTTGTTGCAAAGGTTCCTTCCTTGTTAAGTCTCGAACATATGGCGAGCTGATCAATGAGCAAAACCAGCGTGTCCTTATCTCCGAAATGGTTCGCAATACATGCAGCTGCCGCCAGTTCAACCTCTGACATGGTAGCATAACTGTTATAAATCGCGGCGAGTGTGTCTCGTATGTATGGGCCCAGGACGGCTAGCCAATGGAGTTTTGCCGCTAGATCCACGACTGAGCACGTCCGGAGCATGTTGGAACGTTCGAAGAAGTTAAACACCTCTTCATGCTTGCGGTAGAGTGCATCAATGAGAACATCGAATATGTCGGGGCCGACGTCCGGAAACCGTCCCGCGATGTCATCGACGGTGGCCTTAGAAAAGGGGCCGGGTGATACAAGAGAGGGAGAGAGAGCAAATCTCTCGGATCCTACCTCAAAAATCAAAGTTTTGTCGGTGGCGGTGCTTTTGTTGCCAGTATCCTTTATCATCTTGAAGTTAAAGGTGGAGATGAGAAAAAGGTTTTGGAAGCCTGGTCCCCCGATGGCCACAACCGGAGATTTATATCTGCCATGTCGATTTCTCATCCCATGTCGGAGGCAGCCTTAGGTGGTACCGCTGCAGCCACGGGTCGCAGATGCAGATGAAGAGTACCCAAGCTGTTATTTTCATTCAAATCTGACTATATCTACCCCAGATGTGTGTTTAAACCTGTACATCTCCCCATGCAGTACATAATGTCTCAACCCCACTCAGATCTGCATGTCTCTAGGTATAATATGATCGGTTGGTTGTCTCGGAGAAGGTGATGGACGGAGTTTACTTGTACATGGGTCAACTAAGAGTTTACTGTATGTCGGTGTTTTATTGTGGCAGAGTAGGTTCGATACGGTGGAAGCATTGTATTCTTTACACCAGCTGTCAAGCAAGTAGCGCTGGTGCCCACAGGAATAGATCATCTGACTGGTTAGGTAGGTAGGTGAAAATGGTGTTCAAACAGAGTTTAGACTCTCACGATAAAACGTACACATTTCCAGAGAAAGACAGAATCACAAACGATGGATGACAGCAAGACACCAAATAGGGGAGGGAGGGTGCCCTTATAGTCTTAATAGGGTACCTAATGGATTTAGCCAGCTATCCGATATAGTTAAAATCTTTAAATACGAGGTATATAAACGTAGAAGTCAGGTGTACATAGTCTTTGTGTCACGGCTTGGTGGTGAAGGACAGGATTACACAGGATGAAGGGTTAGGGTTGAATACAGGACCGGAGCTCCGACCGGGGTTTCATGACAAGAAGATGCAGCTGCAAGCCCACACTTCCTCCTTTCTTCTTTATCTTACGATTACATTGATAGACTGGCAATGGTATTGGCCTTTGTTGAAATACAGCACTTATTTGTGGATTTTACAGTATGTTCTGTAACGGTCTCAAGGTAGTATTTTGCAACTAGCTAGGCCACTCTACGAGTACACTGAACTTGAAGAAGAAAAGGAAAAGAGAAAGAGAAGGTT
>MU866608.1:0-12523 GCA_033296915.1 Triangularia setosa | reverse complement strand
GCAATCGAAGAGCACTGATACGGGGTACCGCCATGAAATGATTGGCGCACGTTTTCCCCACCATAGAAGGAGGATTATTGTTCTATGAGAAGCGGTCAGAATCGTAGCTGGCTTGAAGAAGCGGCAACTTGAATGGCAGGGAATGCTAGGGTTGGCGAGGTCTGGTAATCGGTTATGCGGGACAAAAGCTGCACGCAGATTGCAGAAACAGCTAAGCTTGAATCGGAGGGTATCATGGAGCGCAAATGCGTGTCGCTAGAGATAGTTACGGGGGATCGCAGATTGTGCCACTTGCGGGCAGAGCTCCCCGGTTCGGCGTCTGATCAGTGGTGAATTTGGAGTTTGGATAGTGTTTTGTCTGTCATGTCACCACGCCAGTAACCCCGATTTTCACCCACCCTGCCAGAGGCCTCAATTATCGCTCACCGCGTCAGCGACCCTGATTTTCTCCCACCTCGCCAGTGGTCTCGCTTTTGGGGTCCGGATTCATAATCGAGAGATCCAGGCTATTGGTACAATTTATTTATGAAAGATTGAAAATAGGCTAGCTCTGTGTGCATTGGATCCTTTTCGCAGAGTCATGATACTCTCGCGAGCAGAACCGAAGGGAATTGCGACGCAAAGGGACTAAAACAAGAAGCATTTAACGGAGCTGAAAAGCAAAGCCAGCTTCCCTAAGTTTATGTACTGTCCAATGTCAAGCTAGCGGAGTGAAGCCACGAAACAAGGGAAACAAGGGAAACAAAGTAAGAAAGGCAATAAAGGCAACAAGGTAAGAAAAGCAAGGAAGGCAAGCAGGTGGTATAACTGGAACATGAAAGTGGGATGTGGGGAAAGGGGTGGGCGTGAAATTATCTGGATTCAGGAGGTGGAAAAGGCTCCAACAGCGTGTGAGTAGTGTGGCTGGCTCGTCACTCTCTTTCTACGGCTGGCGATGATGGTGGTTGGATTCTCCGTGCCCGACTAAGGATTGGGTGCTCCAGCGGCGGCTTCTCCCGCATGCGGAGAGGTGCTCATGGTGGGCTGGGAGCTTCGGGGGGGGCGTGTGCGAGTTCGAAGGAATTAATATCACCAACGCAGCACATGCATTTGGCGTCCTTTACGCAGATCAGGGCTGACTAGGGGAAGCCGAGGCGATGTACCAGCGGGCGCTGGAAGGCAAGGAGAAGGCGCTCGGGCCGGACCACACAACAAAGCCCGCAACTTGGCATATCTTCTTCCCTTTTAAGAGGGGCGAGCACAGGTTTCTGCCTGTAAAATCTGGTTGGTCACACAAAGGCAGCCTGCAACTCGCGTGTTGCCTCAGCCTAACGCCAAAAACCTGCACAACAGGTAGCTGCTTAGCCGCTAGGCTCCCGAATATTTTCGCGCTTCAACAACAATCTCCTCAAACCCATAATGATAGAGCTGCCCCAGCCATCATCACCAACTGCTCATATCTATCGCCTCAGGACAAAAGCAAACAATGCCACTGTGCCGGTGCCAACTTGATGACTGGAAAAAGAACTGCTGGTCATCGCTCAACTGCGCGATCTGGCACGATAAGGAGCCTTATTGTGAGGGGTGCCGAGTATGTCTGATCCATTTCATCCTATATGTCGCGTGTTTGGTCAGCTCTGAATGTTTTCCCTGCAAACTACACAACGAACTCAGCGAACGCAAAAATCGATTCTAATGGCTACATAGGACAATCGCTGCCAATTCAAAAAATCACCCGTGCCACTCAGGACTGGATTTGATGGATATCGATCAACGTCACCCAGCTACACTCGCGACATGCTCGTGGGCCATATCAACCTCGTCAAAGTGAGGGCACCGCAGGACTACCAGATTGGGTTCCAGTCGTATATTGAGGCTATGGCTGCTATTGCGCTCGGGAAAGCGCCTGCATCGGAGGTCGTGGAACGGTTGGATCGAGCTATGAGAGAGCATGAGGCCGAGAGATGCGGCTATGAAGGATAGGAATAAGAAATAGGTGGGTGTATGGATATGCTGATAGAGAGCCCTTTTAGAAACCAAAAACCTACTTAGGGCGAAAATCTTGTATATCAATATGACCGGTTGCACTGTCCCTTACAGACAGTAATACGGTATAAAGTGCAAGAGATGTTCGTTGGATGTGTCAACAGCTGCAGCGACTGCAGGAGTTCCTCTGCTCATGTCAACTGCCTGCACAGCACAAAAGCTAGAGTCCATTCTTGAACCGTTCGACACACTCAAGCCAGCATATGAACTGACATTCAAAGAAGAAACTGCGGCGACTGGCATGGTCTTGGCCTTTCCCATATCGGTTGGAGTTGCTGGGGCTTGCCGAACTGATGCACTTGGTGGCTAGGAGAACTTGTTGCTGGAGGGTGAAAAGGTGGGCCTTGAAGATTAGATGTGCTCCGCAGTCCGCTGCGAGAAGTTTCTGGGTCGAAGTATGGGTTGTCGTAGCTGGTCGGTTGAAAACAAGGCGAGACAGTCGTCCCAGATGATGAGAAGCGATGGTCTGAACTTACTGACCCTGGGTTCACCGTCACGGGAACCGGCCAGAAGTAAGGCAAAACAGCGGTTTGAAACTCCATAACGACTGGGGGGAGTACGAAAAAGGGCTGCCGGAAACTGCTACTGCCATCTGTTGCTTATAATCCTGTCTGAGATGTACCCGACAGCAAGGAAAGCGTTCTGATTGGTCACGCCATCGAAGCACCACCCTGCATACAAACTCCCATCATGTGACAAGAAGAGAAGTCAGAGCAGCCTATTATTAGACGGGCTGTCGGGGCATGTTCTCTAACGCTAGCTTTGTCTGGATGCTCGGTGAGGGCAGAGTCGCAGTCGATGATCAAGCTCGACTATCTCCACGCACCTCTCTTTTGAGACCAGCGCCATTACCCGTGCCATGCCAGCGCCATGCCAGCGCCATGCCAGCGCCACTGCCAGTGCCATCATGATCCTATACTGAAACCTTCAAGCTGGAAGCTGTTTACTGCACGACATATATTGGCTAAGGAGCAAGTATGGCTTGGATAATGCAATTCAAAGATATCTCCATCCATAGCACAATGGAGAATGTACGCAAAGAACACCGACGACGACAGGCACGTACCAGGAAAAGAAGACAGACCCTAATCAAAAAGGTAGACGAGTTCCAACACGATGGGCGGGGAATGGCCACCATCCCAAAAGAGCATCGTAAGTGATCCCAGTTGCTGTCCCTGCTAGCACTGCTTACCTAGGTTCTTAGCTTGGTGTAGATGGAACACATGCCACATTGGACTTATCGGGGCGCTAAAGCATGAAAGGGAAGACAGCGGCTGGAGTACCAGCAGGAGGGAACGTGCTGAGAAACGTTGCCATACTCTTGAAGACAATTTTTAGAAAGAAGAAGAAACTGATTGGCAAAAGGGTATTATATCTAAGACCAGCAGGCTTACCCCCGTCCATTTGTTAGATATCATTATCATCAGGCCACAAAACTCCATCACATCCATCCCCTACAAAATCCCCAACTTCATCATCCGAATCAAGGTCCTTGCTTTCAACCTCTCTCAACCCCTGAAGTATAGAAGAAATAAACTGGTCCCGCACCTTTTGATGGTCCGTTTCTGTCAACATATGGCGCCAATAACCCTGAGAGAGCGAAGTCCATATAGACGTGGGTAAATCTACGGATCGTGTCCTTACCCAGCGTAAACCCAACAATGTAGCCCAAATTCCTTGTCGCACTTATTATGGATCGATTTTTCGACCTCGTCATCGTTGAAGGCGGCCGCACAGCACGATTGACCTGCAAATACCTGTGCATGCCCAGCTTGCCCAGATTCTCTGCAACCAGCCGGAAACTAGTCGTTTTGTCGATCATGTGGAAGTGCACTTTTCAGGGATCACAGTTTTGTGATCCATGCAGGTCGGCCGCGTTTACTTAAACGAGATGCCAGGGAAAATCACGGCAGTAAAGGAGCTCTCTCATCCGTTTTCGGTCAGACTCCTCCTGACATGCGAAACCAAGAAGGCCAAGGATGTCACTAGGCCTTGCATATTCCTGCTTTCGGATATTTCTTGCACAAAATAGACTGCAGCCCAAGGTCGGCACTGTGTGGGTTTTCCTATACGGTTAGAAGTATGGTGTCCCAAGTGAACACAGAAGTGTGGGAACGGGACGATGAGTGACAGCTCCGCTCAGGGGAAGAGCAGGGGGCCAGGAACAACCTTCGTGGGGCTTTATACATCTGAACACCCCCGTGAAAAGCAACCTCAGTTCTCAGGACCATACCGACTTTTTGGTCATTCCTTCCGAAGCTGGGCTGCTTGTTATCTGCTTTCGGCAACCAGCGACAACAGGATGTCGACATCAGACGGAATCCTCGATGCCCTCGTGGGACTTCGGTATGGGAGTCCGGTTATCCTGGACAGCCACTTTCTCACACGACTATCTGTCGCCGTGTTTGTTATTCTAATTGTTACCTTGTTTCTTTGGTTCACTGTTTCATGGGCCACATCTCCGCTGCGCGGGTACCCAGGTCCCTTTCTCGCCGGTATGGTTCCTTGTTGTTTGACAACTTGCCACTTGAAGCATATGTACTGATAATACTGCCACGATCAGGTTACACAAACCTCTGGCGTCTTTACCACGTCAGAACTGGGAAGTACCACTTGACCATTCAGAAGCTCCATGGGAAGTATGGGCCAGTTGTGCGCATCGGCCCAAACCTACTTGATCTGGATTATCCTGAGTTATCCAAGACCTTGTATGGCACAGATGGGAGATGGCGCAAGGTGAGCTTTACTGGCGTCTATGATTCGAGAAATACGCTGTCAAATTACTGACATTGGAGTTTCCCAGACCGAGTTTTACCACAACAACAGCGCCCTCGTCAATGGAAAAATTACCTACCGTTCGTCACTTCCAAGGCTGGGGCACTGGTGGTTTCGGCTAACAAAACATTAGATATGTTCAGCACCACTGATCAGACTGAACATGCGCAGATGAAGCGCCCTATTGTCAAGCATTACTCGATCGGCAGTGTGCTGGCCCTAGAGCCGCATATGGACAATGTCCTGGGCGAGCTCAT
Source organism: Triangularia setosa (assembly GCA_033296915.1). Lineage (NCBI taxonomy): Eukaryota > Fungi > Ascomycota > Sordariomycetes > Sordariales > Podosporaceae > Triangularia > Triangularia setosa. Next base: position 7,466 of record MU866608.1, on the reverse strand, counting down.
GCAACAACTTGACAGCCGCTTTCTCCAGGGCCCCAAGAAAACCTGTGACTTGGGGGAATGGATCGCCTTCTGTCAGTACTCATAACTCTGAGATCGTTGATTACCGCCGAGCGTATCTAACATACATTTACCCAACACAGATGCCTGGGACCTCATCACCTCCGCCACCTTCTCCAAGCCATTCGGTTACATGTCCCACGGCCACGACTTCGATGGTTCCATCTCCACCGCCGACAAGTCGCTCGACTACTTCGCCTCCGTCGGACAGATCCCCTGGCTGGACTTCCTTCTCGACAAGAACCCCGTCGTCCGTATCGGTCCCCCGAACCTGAGTAACGTGACCAACATCGCCATGACCTCCCTCATTTCTCGTATGCAAGGTCAAGACAAGAACTATAACGACAAAGCACCCGATTATCTCCAGCATTTCATCGAGTCCAAGTCCACCCACCCGGAGATCGTCCATGACGGCATGGTGTTTGGATACCTGTTGGTCAACCTCATCGCCGGGGCGGACACCACCGCAATCACCATCCGGGCCATCTTTTACTACGCCCTCAAAAACCCCTCCATCTACTCCCGCCTCATTAACGAGATCCGCTCCGCAGGCGTAGGCAAGTCCAAAGCCTTCCCCTACTCCCAAGCCCGCCAACTTCCCTACCTCGAAGCTGTCGTCAGAGAAGCCCTCCGTTTCCACCCCGCTGTTGCCATGCCTCTCGAACGCTATGTTCCTGCGGAAGGCTTCACTCTCCCCAACGGCGACTTTATTCCTGGCGGTGCATCAGTTGGTATCAACCCTTTTATTTCCAACAGAAATAAGGGCGTTTGGGGCTCCGATGCGGAAGAGTTTAAACCAGAGAGATGGCTACAGGATGTCAAGGGGGGGGAGACTGATGAGGAGTACAAGAAGAGAATGCAAAAGTGGAATGCCTGGGATTTGAGTTTTGGGGCTGGCTCGAGGATCTGTCTTGGGAGGAACTTTGCGCTGGTTGAGACGTACAAGGTTGTGGCTACGATTTTGAATAGGTACGAGGTTGAGCTGGTGGACAAGGAGAAGGAGTGGGAGACGGTGAATAGTTGGTTTTGGAGGCAGAAAGGGGTGGAGGTTAGACTCAGGGGGAGGGAATAGGGGGTGGAATGCCTAGTGGACTGTACCCTTGGACAGTGCCTGCAAAGTTACAAGGCCTTGGCCGCACTTGTCAGTCTGGCGCCGGACTAGCAGCAGATCACTCTCGCGATTCCCCTTTAACAATGCTAAATTCTAAAAACATCAATATGCCGTAGTATACGAAAGTTTTGCTTCAAAATATCCAAAACCCCCGACCGTGGTTCTGCGCTTTTGACGCTTGATACGATTCCGGAAGGCGCAATTATTGGAGTTTATGAGGGAGAGACTCTGAATAAGAAACAGGCTGGCGAAAGATCAGTAAGACCTTCGAGAAACGTTAGTATCGAGAACAGCTCTTCTAACAGACAATATAACTAGCCAACCCTCACTCCTGCGGTAGTCATCCTTGCTATCGACGATGTGCATCGTATGCTTCCCAGCCCCAATCAATGTCATCAAAATAATACTCCTCGATGGTGGGGAGAACGTGCGCCAATCATTTCATGGCGGTACCCCGTATCAGTGCTTTTCGATTGCCGTTTACACTCCATCACGCATCCCCCCAACCTCCTTTGAAGAGTTGTGGGGGATTTGGCAGGCAGTCAGTGGTTTGCCTTGCACACCAGAATCTGTCTAAACACTAGCCGTAATTGGTAAAGTGACTGTGTAGGTTGCCACATTGCATAAATACCACATGAAATGATTGGCGCACGTTTTCCCCACCATAGAAGGAGGATTACGAACTCCCAGCGTTTGAGCGGGGGGAAGACGACATGTTGGCTCGGCAGGTAGGGGGGAAGAGCGGGTACGGGGGCTCCTGCAGTACAACTCTTTAGAGCCACCCCTCTACTGACCCGCGGGTTTGGTTGCCAATCCGGCTAGTTGTCAATCATGTGGAGAAGTTTTATGACAGGGGTTGGTCTTGTTGTCACTCATTGATGTTGAATTAGACATTGAGAGGCCCACTGTTAAGGAATTAATATCTTGGCAGTGGGACCTAGACCACCCGGTCAGGAGAGCTTGTGCCACCTGGCCCTCTTCCCTCCGAACAACCAACGAATGGACCAAGTTTGCACCCCATATTATTATTTGACAATTGACGACACATCCTCAACGAGCGGCACGCGCCCGAATTAAGTGGCCCGGGAGATCCCTAATTAGAGGCATGGTTAACGGTGCAACGGCACTGACCCAGGACGGCGCAGGGCGGCGTCATGAGACCCATCATGCCGTTGCCAAAAAAAAAAAAACCTCATGAGTCTTGAGACTTCTTTTGCCTTGCCGCTACATATTCTTCCTGACAAGCAGTGAGTTCTTGGGTTGATCCCTGTTTCAGTCTGCAAAGTGTCGTTAATAGAAAGGTCTCAAGAAACAAGGACGACGAAGGTGGGTAGAGGCTTCTTAGCCGTGCCGTGACGCGCCATGCAATAGTCTTCAAGCCCGCTATGGGACTGACCCTGGGTGTGCTTGTCTTCTCTAGGAGAAGTCTCTGCAGTCGCACTTGTGGAGAGCTGGCTGGGATGACATAATCATGCGGAGGGTTAGGGTCTACTGTACCCTCCAACACTTGGTATCACCCTGGAGAGTTCGAGGTGCAGGTGAGAGCACAAAGGCTTGTCACTCCTGCGGTAGTCATCCTTGCTATCGGCGATGTGCATCGTATGCTTCCCAGCCCCAATCAATGTCATCAAAATAATACTCCTCGATGGTGGGGAAAACGTGCGCCAATCATTTCATGTGGTATTTACGCAATGCGACAACCTACACAGTCACTTTACCAATTACGGCTAGTGTTTAGACAGATTCTGGTGTGCAAGGCAAACCACTCACTGCCTGCCATAACCCACTTTGAGTGGCAGTGTGACAAGGGCTGAGGTATCAGAGCTTGGAATAGTGATTCAATACGCAAGCCCAGCCCAGCCACTTTGCAGCACATTTTAGGAGCGGATAGTAGTTCGGATTATCTGGAAGCCACGCTCCGAGAGTTGATGGCTGTGAAACCAATGACCCGTGTGGGGATCTGTTGTGGAGTTTCCATTTGTGGGTCTCAACTGAATCAAGTAGGTATGATCAAAGCGTTTCTTATTGTATTGTCTTGCTTTTCTAAAAACCCCGAAGGAGACCCTTGGAACGGTAACAGTGGAAATCATATACCCCAAAATTTGCCAAGATCTTTCTGCCATGTCCGCTCTGCGACCATGGCGACGTCCGTTCTTGGGAATCGACACTGGGTCAAATGCCTGGTTTCGATCTTCCTCGTCAACGTGGTTCGACCCTAGCACGCCTCATTATCAATCCCAGTATATTGTATTTTGGAATAAGGTAATGTTGAGTTCAAGGCCTTGATTCCTGAGGCATTATTGCATAGCGCTACGTCAGCCACACCTTTGGGGGACAAGGAGATTACGTGAGGTGGTCCAGAGGGCATGGAGTTCTTGGCAAAGATGGGGTATTTGAGAGTTCCCAGTGTTACAATTCCCCTGGTCTTGGGCTTCTCCAGACAAGTAATATACATGCTTGAAATACACACAATATAACCTGATCAAGTTGCAAGCACTGGTTTCAACAGTTATGAGCCCGGAAGCGGTTCCAGATTACTGAAGTAGCCGCCCAAGGCGCGAGACATCAGGCTATCTGGCTGCCCTCCAACTCGCTTAGCCCTGAGGCATGGATGCAACTGCGCGATACCCTCCAAAAGACAGGGATGCGACTGTGCGATACCCCCCAACCTCACTCAGCCCTCAGGCATGGATGCAACTGCGCGATGATGCGGCTGCGCGATGCCCACCAACTCACTCAGCCGGGTGAGACAATGCTGCGCCAGTGCCATCACAGTTTTGTGATCCTTCAGGTCAGCCTTGACCCATCTGCACGGTTCAAGGAGAAAAAGAAAGCTTCGCCTCCTTTCTTCCGAAGTTCGAAAAAGAACTAGCTGACAGCGGAGGTGCCGAATGGAGCGACGCCGTGAAGAGCAACTACCTCAAACGGACCATTAACAGGGAAATGAGGACTGCCCTAGCGGGCCAGTTGAACTTGCCCAAGTTTTATCCCGAGTTCGTCAACAACCTACACAACCTGGGCGCTAACCTCGACGAGCTGCGCTTCTATACAGCAAGGCGGAAGCCACAGACCAAGTCACGCTCTCTCTCCCCCGATCACAACGCACCAGGACCAAAGCACCGACCAACTATTACCGCCGCAGCGGTAGATGAGATGGACTGGGAACCCACGAAAATCAGCCAAGCTATCCACAGAGCCAATAAGGAGTTGAAGGGAAAGCGCGCAAAATGGGTTGATCAGAGCGAAATCGACCGCCGGAAAAGTGAGGGACGCTGCTTGAGGTGCGGAAGGACAGGGTGCAAAATAAGCAAGTGTCCACTCTTGCCTGCGAGATGCAGGTTCTGACATCGGTTGTAGAGTTATTCTCGATGCTCGGCTCTACCGCGAGATTGAAACTGGGCACTTGATTAAGCACGTACTGGTGGCGAACGATGCACTTCATGATGGGTGGAACAAGCTCGAGGTGAGCGAGGGCTTGATAGAGAAGATTGAGGACACACAGTCAACAATAGGGATCAACTTCAAAGTCGATCCATAACGCAAGCACATAGCCGCGACTATTCATGAGACACCATTCAGGATATAATTCACAGTCTCGTCCCAACCTGCTGGCCAGTTTGCTATCCGTGTGATGTCAGGGTCGTATCCCAGTTCCCTCCCCGGATTGGGGGCCTGTGCCGTGCTCTGGAAATCCGTAGGAGCGACTGCCGTGTCGGTTGTCGTTAAAGAGGCGACCAAGGCATTATGGTTGTTGGCCGTATTGCAAAGTTCTCGTGCCACAAGATCCTGAAAGCTGTAGGAATGACTGCAATGTCACCAGCCGCTATCGATCTGTTTATATCCCTCACTTGCAGCGAGGCCGTTCTCTGATAGATATTTGAGCTGTCATATGCCTGTATAAGCCAAAGCTGACCTAGACTGAATGGAGACCTCACCCAGAGGGTTCGATCCATCTTGACCCCACAGTGGCGCTTTGTAGCCTGCTAGGGTCGGAATCTCTTCGTCACAGTACTCGGTCATCACTTGGGCACAATGTACCATGTTCATCCGCAATATCTCCGTGACTTTCCCCCCGCCAGAGGCCTCGATTTTCCCCACTGCGATAGCGATTTCGATTTTCGCGTACTTGACACCTTGACTCTCTGCCGCACATGTCCGAGTCTGAGGGCGCGCTCCAGTAGAAGAGTCCCTGGGTGGGATTGGTCAATTGCGGTCCGATGCAGAAGAGAGCGTAGATGAACTTACTCCGGGGCCGTTTTGCTTGCAAAAGGTAGCTTTGATTTTCACCGTGTCCGGATTGTCATAGGTAACAAACCCGCCGTCTATCACAGTGGGGAAAATCGAGGCCTCTGGCGGGGGGAAAGTCGAGACCACTGGCGAGGTGGGAGAAAATCGGTGTCGCTGACGCGGTGAGCGATAATTGAGGCCTCTGACAGGGTGGGTGAAAATCGGGGTTACTGGCGTGGTGACAGTTTCTTCGTCTCCACAAAACACCATCCAAAAACGGCAATCGAAGAGCACTGATACGGGGTACTGTCAGATAACACGATGCACTCTTGAGGGTGAATATCATGGGGGTTGCAACAGTGTGATTGTATTGCTTGTCCTTGTGTGTGTTCTTGTTCCTTCAAAGCCAGAGAACCTCAATTATATCTATACATGGTGACAGCATTGGTGGCAAATGGTACCATGTCCAGCTGAACTGGTTACGTCAGTTTCAGCTTCCATGAGCTCCTATTCAGTATGAGAAGCGGTCAGAATTGTAGCTGGCTTGAAGAAGCGGCAACACCATTTTACCACCATCCCAGATCCGTTTATCTCGGCATCTGATATTCGGATACCACAGTCACCGTTGACACACTCAAACCGCACGCAGCCCATGTCAGCCAATTGAAAAAAGCTGCCCACAAACTGCGCATACCTACTGGGTGCCAACTCCCACGTACCTTATAAGAAATTGGCCAAGTGCTTCGCAGCTCCTCGAAGTGGATGCTCTCCAAAGTTGACGCCATGCTCGTCGCAGCGAAGGATGTAGTAATCTCCACCGTCAGGAAACTTACTCCGAGGCCTTTTTGCTTGCAAAAGGTAGCTTTGATTTTCACCGTGTCCGGATTGTCATAGGTAACAAACCCGCCGTCACCGCCAACACATTGTGCTGCCACAGCACGCTTGTCCACCTGCTCTTTGGTACCTTTCCTCGGAAGTTGATTATAGTCAAATGAACCATCTTCACCCCCAGTACCCCTGTTCTTGTCCCTGCTGTGGGGCTCATGCGCCACATTCAAAGAAGAAACTGCGGCGATAATGCCAACCTTGCTATCCCGAAGGGTTGCATCCCCGCCTTCAAGTTTGACCCAGTGTCGATTCCCAAGAACGGACGTTAAGAGGCTGGGCACAAGTGTGAATCGGAATCCTAAACTTGCTTGCCAATAATGGTGAAAACGTACGCCAATCAATGCAGCTTATTGGGGTTGGGGCTTGCCCGAGGTCCCGGCCTTCCAGGGCCAGGTTATTCACTGGACAATAATCCTCCTTCTATGGAAACGTGCGCCATGCCCGTAGCTGGATGGAGGAGATTGTAAAGACTGCGTGAGAAAACCAGAAGGAGGCAAAACTTGTTAGGGGGGATCCCCATCTCCCGAAAATATGACCTAGGCACTGTTGAGGTGCCGCTGTTCAATATCCCATATTTAACGACCCCGTCAACAGGGTCAAGCCACGGACTGAGAACCTTGCCAATTCCTTATAAGGGGTACGTGGGAGTTGGCACCCAGTAGGTATGCGCAGTTTGTGGGCAGCTTTTTTCAATTGGCTGACATGGGCTGCGGCAGCAACGACAGTGTCGGCTTAGTATATGTCTTTAATGCTCCCTGAAAAACACCTTTCGAATGTGTCAACGGTGACTGTGGTATCTGAATATCAGATGCCGAGATAAACGGATCTGGGAGGGTGGTAATGGTGTTGCCGCTTCTCATAGAACAATAATCCTCCTTCTATGGTGGGGAAAACGTGCGCCAATCATTTCATGGCGGTACCCCGTATCAGTGCTCTTCGATTGCCGTTTTTGGATGGTGTTTTGTGGAGACATGGCGAAGAAACTGTCACCACGCCAGTAACCCCGATTTTCACCCACCCTGTGTGAGAGGCCTCAATTATCGCTCACCGCGTCAGCGACCCCGATTTTCTCCCACCTCGCCAGTGGTCCCGTATCAAGGTCGACCTCAACAACCCATACGCCATAGGGTGTAATCCACGATGTACGTGGGCCCTGTCTGGCCAGGAAACGGCGTTGTATATA
>MU866607.1:0-12551 GCA_033296915.1 Triangularia setosa | reverse complement strand
GCGATATACAAGTTATGGCCGATCGCCTTGCCGCCATACTTGATCGTGAAGGGCCAATATCACCTCCTCTCTTGGTATACTAATGGCAAGTTTTCAAAGGATTGGGAAGTTCGTACGAGTGTAAATGGCTGGACTACGGATGAGATTGGTCTAGAATGGCTGGCACATTTGGACGGGTTACCAAACCTCGTACAACTGGCATATACCGGCTCCTAATTCTCGATGGCCACGGTTCCCACCACACAAACGAATTTGAGAATTACTGCAAGGCGAATAACATTATCACGCTTTATATGCCTCCCCACTCCTCTCATAAACGCCAGCTTCTTGATGTGGGATGTTTCAGCATATTAAAAAACTCATACGGCCGGGGAATTGAGCGGATGATGCGAATCCAAATTGCTCACATCACAAAGGACGACTTCTTTCCTGCATGTAAGGAGGCATACGATAACTCTATGACTATACCAAATGTTCAGGCCGGCTACCGAGCGACTGGCCTTGTTCCTCAGCCATAACGAGGTGCTTTCTCGCTTGGATTTTGTGCCTCGTACACCAAAACTCCAGAACTCCCGCCCTGGAACAGCCTCCACCTGGATTAAGCAGATGCCAAACAACCCAACCGAGGCCGCTTCGCAGACTACTTTGATCAAGGATAGAACTGCCCACCATCAAAATAGCTCCTCAATAAACATTTATAACCAGTTAGACTCTCTAGCAAAGAGTACCACCGAGGTTATACAAAAGATGGCTTTGATGGAGCAACAGATCCTTGGCCTTCGTATGGCAAATGGTACCATGTCCAGCTGAACTGGTTACGTCAGTTTCAGCTCCCCTGAGCTCCTATTCAGCTTGGTCGACCAGAACCCCTTTCTATCTGACAGTTACTGGCTCTGGCTGGTCACGTAAGATGCTCTTGAGACCGACAAGCCTGTTTGCTTTTCATTTATATATCCTCACTCACTTCTTACAATCCGGTCTGTCGGTCCTTCTCTGTTTCACTCATTCTTTCCGTGTGACTCTTTTATACGCATCCTGTCTTGCATCATCATCCATCCGCTGAATGGTGCAAGACACTCGGTCACTCTGTTGCCTCTCCTCTCTGAGAGAATCTGCTGCACGCAGTTGTCTCGCCGTCTATCATAAAGATCTATCTCTACGCCCTCGTAGTCTCAGGGGCAGCAGAGGTAGCGAGAGCCACGGGGGGCTTCGTGTCCACAGACCCCTCCTCCACATCCTCAAGTTCCTCCGTTGATATCACTGAAACGGAGAACGACCTCGACAATGACTCTCAGCGGTACAGGCTCAGCCTCTCGAGGCCCTCAAGCCATGCCCCATGTCATACAGCAAGGTCGGCGAAGACCCCTGGCACCTGTTCCCAGAGGCGGACCAGTTGGCATCATGCAAAGAGACCATGCTGCTCAATGTGGTTGTCCAGATGGCTGAGGTCAAGGATATGCCCACCATCATCAGGGCCTGTACAGCAGATTACGACACTTCTGAGTCCATGAGGGTTGCTTTCGTGCCTAATTCGACCAAGGCATCGCTCTGCACCACCACCAACAAGGTGTTAGAAGGTGTCTCCATCTCCATGCACCGGCCCGGTAAAGATGGCGAGTCTTCACCGAGCCATCTGTTGTCTGCTGGTCGTCAGGTCAAGAGCTATCTTTCGTCTCAAAAACCGTCATGCGCCAGTAACGCCATGGCCTTTGGCTACTCGCAAACGTCGGTCATCGGCGTTTTTGCCGGCGCTGAAGTGCACCAGCACGATGTCATATCAGATCTTCTTCGGAGATTCCTCGAATATGTTCAAAACGAGTCGGTCTCTGGGACCACCGTGGTACAGTTGTGCGGGACCAAGGATCGTGGTGCCCGACTACAGCATTGGCATTGTCGCCAGCAGCGCCAAGAATCTCGATTTGGTCCAGGAGGTGGTAAAGATATGGGCTGATGGCAAATGCGTCTGCCAGGTGGGTACGGGTGAGGACTGGATGCCAGTCACTCTGCGTGTTCCCGCTCCCTTGGAGGAGTTGTCCAAGAACGGCACCATTTCCAACAGCACCGCCAGCTCTCGCCATTCAACCCCTGGTGATGTCTCTGCCAGGTTCGCCCGGCTCAGCCCCCGAGCTGATTGCAGGGTCACTGCCATCCAGGCCGGCCAGGGTTGCTGGGCGGTGGCCCAGAGATGTGGCATTTCACAGACCCAACTACAAAATTTCAACCGCGCCAACCTCTGCAACTCACTCGTTCTAGGCGAGCGAGTCTGTTGCAGCACCGGCACCGTCCCGGAAACTCAGATGGCACGTGTAAGACGCGCCAGGTTGTGTTGGGCGACGACTGTGGTTCATTGGCCAACAAGACGCCGTCTTCTGATCTCTATCTCCACCTGCGCCGTCCTGAGCTCTGCCCTTCAGATAACATAATTTATTGCGCGCAAAAACTCAAGTGATGTGCTCTCTGCCCTGTTGGTCATCAACAATGTCTCCCAGAGGCAGATTTTGAGGAACGTTGCTTTGTGCGAGCGGAAGCTCTTGGATGATAACACTTTCGAGGCGATAGCTTATGCCCAAGGGGGGAAAGTGACTCTCCTTGCGCTTCATGTTGTCTCACCTGAGCGGGACGTCTCCAACTTCCATGTTCTGTACCTCCACAAAGTAGGAAGCGGCAGCTCGGGGCTTGCACGTTTTGGCGCATCGTGTAAGATCTCGCGATGCTTTCATGGTGCGGCCTTTCCTTCAGCGGCCTCAGGGCCACCTGGGTGGATGGCATTGCGGGCGGTCTGGCCGAGGGCCCCGCGCTCGCCGACGGTTCAACTGAATAATGTCAAGTGCAACAGGGACAGCCCCGGGGCCCTGGCAGCTGCGAGGGTTAGGGTCCCACAGGCCGAACGCAGCTGCCCTGCCATGAACATGCTAGCGGGCCATTTCTGACTGGGGTCGAATTTATTTACACCCCTGCAACACCGAGCCGATCAGGGCCGAGACCTTCTTTTGTCCAGCTGAATTATGGAGCACTGGAGATTGGAGATTGGGAATCAACGAGTACCTACGTACACACTTGGCAGAGTCTGCATGGACTACAGAGGAGGCTAGTGTGCCGCAAGAAATGGTCCCAGAATCAAATCAATAGAAGACTAGACTAGTCAATATTCATCTTCCTTCTTTTGTCCATGTAATGACAATTAGCCAGCTGAATCATGGAGCACTGGAGATTGGAGATTGGAAACAACGAGTACGCACACACTTGGCAGATACAAAAAAAAAAAAAAAAAAAAGGACTCCTCCCAAACTGCCCTCAAGAATTGTACTATTCAGCTATAGGTTCGTGAGAGAAATTCCCCCCAAGATGCCTTCATCATTCTCATCCACCTCATCTCTCGACGGCCCAGACAGTGGCATCAACGCTGCAAAACTCGAAGCAGCCAACCGCTATGTCCGCTGGAACCTGTTGTTTCTCCTGACAATCTTCACTTTTCTTCTATTTCCAATATGGATGCCTCTCATTCCCTATGTCAACCAAGCAACCAACGTCGTCATCATCATCACAATCGGTCTTTTCCAACTCATCTGGCTGATAGCTACCATTTGCGCCATTCGTCGAACACTGGCCATCAACAACCGAAACAAGCTCAAGACCACAAAAGCCCAAGATGTCGAATCAGCTGACGCTACGGCTAACGACTACTCAACCATTCGTCACATAGTTGCCATGACCTTGTACAAGGAACCCATGAGCGTACTGCAAACCACCTTGGACTCTCTCGTGCAGCAAAAGGATGCCAAATCCCGCCTCTCCGTCATTGTTGGCATGGAATGCCGCACACCCGACAAGGAAGCCAAACGCAATGAAATCTGCGCAAAGTACGAGAGCAAATTCCTCCGTCTCATCGTCACCTTCCACCCCTCGGGCATTCCTGGCGAAATCAGCGGCAAGTGCTCCAACATGAACTACGCCTGTCGCCAAGGCCTCCAGATCCTCCGTCAAGATGTCGACTACAACTATGAGAAATACGAACACATCTTTACCAACTGCGACTGCGACGCCGTTTTCGATCCCGAATACACGCTGGAGCTGGAAACCGAGTACTCTAAGCTGGATTTCGCCGACCGCCACTCCTCCATCTGGCAGTCCATCATCATCTACAAGCGCGACTCCATGCCCTTCTTTGTCGACATTACCGGTGTTTTGCGCACCTTCTTCTTCATGGGTGTTTTAATTCCCTGGAACATCAATCCCATGTCTCATTACTCTCTCAGTGTCAAGCTGTTGGAGGAGGGGGCCTTTACCCACCCGGCCTATCAGATGGAGGATATCATTGCCTTGATTCGCTACACCATCATCACACAACGAGAAATCCGCATCCGGCCCTTGAATCTCATTTCCATCAACGGTCCGACCTCTGGCGCCAACTACGCAGATGAAATCCGCGAATGGGCCCTACAGGTTCGCCGATGGACCATTGGCGCCGGCGAAGTCTTCCACTACTTTATTGTCAAGACTTACCGAATGCCTGGGCTCTATCTGTCGATCAGTTGGGCCACTCGCTTCTTCATCTACTATGGCCTCGTTCTCTGCGCTAGCGCCATCTTCTCTGTGATTTCCCCTTTCATTGTTCAGCTCATCAATATGGTTGCTGCCGAACATGATCGACTCTTCATCAGCGATTCTCTTTTTTCAACCATCCGCTTCATCTTCTTGGGAACGCAATACGCGTTTTTGCTTATTGTCACCGTCCTCGTTCGTTGGAGCCTCCCTGTGCCCGGCGATAATTACAACAAGGGTCTTCGGGGGATTACAAGAGGCCTGTTGCATTGGATCTTGATGTTGCCGACCATTCTTGCCTACAGCTTTGTCGAGCTCTATTCCTTCTTTGAATTGGCGTTTAGAGGAAAGGATGTTTGCAAGCATAATGCTGCTAGCAAGAACAATCTGGTCTTGGTAAAAGGTGCCGGGAATTCTTGAGGTCTATATATGCGCCTGACTTCGATTTAACCTTTCTTGAATATATAGATCCTTATAGATTGCTTATAGATTTCTTAATTCCATATTGCTCGTTTAGTCACAACCACTCGGTCGCAAAGTATCTACATCTTTCATACGGCGTACTTGCTGACTTCTTTCCGCAAGGTCTCGCTGATTGATACACAGCGTGTCAATCCACAGGAGCACGTAGCTTTTATTTGCATCTGGAAGCTCGTCTGTCGCACCGTATAACTGCTGCATGTGCTCTTCTACCTTGTCGGGTTGCTCAGGTAGACAATATTCGAGCTGCTCGCGTAATTTGGCCTCCAACAAGCTTCTGAATCTCGCTAACGGAACTTGTGGAAAATCTTCGAGGAAAGTCTTTGTCCTTAAGAATGTCGCAGACCAACATATGGAGGGAAGCTTGCTAGTCCTCGTGTCGCATGGCTGCCGGGACGGCCTTAAGAATCGTGAGCAGAACAACGTGGGTGTACTGAAGGAACAGGTGGAAATTCGTGGTTGCTTAATATAAATTCTCGTCGAGGAAGATCGGCTTGGTTACGTTGGGATTACCTCACATATACGAAAGCGCAATGTATGGCTGGTTTTCCTCTTCCGTCAGGAGTAGTGCACAAGCTCACAGCGAGGTTGGTCGTTGAAGTTGGCTGGATAGAGCCTTACGATTCTTGTTTCCGGTTCGGGGCGTCCCGTGCCCCGCGCCTCCATGCACGTTCTGGGGTCCTGTTGGCTTGATTTATGAGACACTGGATTGGATGCCGCGCATAGCTGTACATTAAAAGCCATGACCCAGGACTTATGCATTCTCAATTCTCTTCTCCCAGCACCCACAACAACGACACACTCTCAAGAACGACTCACTCTTGTGACACGCTTCACCCACCATCGTGCGGCGTTATACTTCCGGTTTGGGCGTTTTTTCGTCCTACACGCACCGTTGTCACGAAACGACGGGTCATGCAGCAGGCGGCCGCATGTGGGGCACGGGACGCCCCAAGCCAATCATCTAGAACAAGCAGACCAGCTCGGTGGTGATCGGAGACATAGCACGACGAGCAAGAAACTGCTAAGGGTGCTAACCCAGGGAGCAGGACTAGCGCCCTGTAATAGTCAGGAGTATATAGACCCCCGTTCCTGATGAACAGACAAGTTCATCAGTAAGCAATACAAGACTGTAGACTCTACAACCACTAGTTGACTACTGAGACAATCGAAGCTATTGTTGTGTACCTCTTGGCTACAGCAAACTGTTATTCAGAAGCAGCCTTCAACCCAGTATCCCTTTCAGAGGTTCTGATCAAGGGTTCATCACATATATACGGAGGAACTGGCCAGTGTAGATAGTTCCGCAGTATGCAATTCACATCGTGAGTTCTTAGGACCAAGCGCTTACGAGACGATTGGTGATCTTGTCAGACAGAACAGGGCTCTGGTCAACCAAGCTGAATGGAGCTCAGGGGAGCTGAAACTGACGTAACCAGTTCAGCTGGACATGGTACCATTTGCCACCAACGTTGCCACCATGTACAGATATAATGGAGGTTCTCTGGCTTTGAAGAAACAGAAGGACGGAGGAAGGACAAGCAATACAATCACACAGTGGCAATCCCCATTTTACCTTCACAGAGTGCATCGTACTTCTGACAGAAATCCCCTCCTTCAGTGAGGATAGACTCGGCCATTCTGATAAGCCCAGCCTTACTAGGCGCGCGGCCAGCCACTTCCTCGTTGAGGGCCTAGTTCACAAGTGTTGCGCATACGCAATCCAGGCTGAGATCTTGCAGATGCACCTCGTTGCAAGGCGAAGAGTTGTTGGTAGGAATGGCTACCCAAATGATTGAATTGTCTGTCTGTTCTCCTTTAAGCCAGAGAACCTCCATTATATCTGTACATGTTGGTGGCAAATGGTACCATGTCCAGCTGAACTGGCTACGCTAGTTCAGCTCCCCTGAGCTCTATTCAGCTTGGCTGACCCAAACCCCTCACTTCAGTTTGACAACAAGAAAGGCTCTCCTGTGCTTTAGAGAGCCGTCTGGTCGATATTTTGCTTTCTGACTTTGAGGTGGCTCCGTGGAGCCGATCATGGAGGGTCGGCTGCACAACGCCCCATTTCTTCACAGCATCGCGCTGTAACATGCCGCGATCGACGTCATCTTTTGCAGATGCAAGCTTCTGCTTGTGAGTAATATCCATAGCAAAATTTGGTGTTGATTGAAGCAAAATCGAAGAGTTGGTCGTGGTTGGAAGTGATGAAGTTGTCGTTTGGTGTTGGAAATTGTGATCGGCAGTGGGGGGTGATTCGTTGTGGGGTCGGGACTTCTAGTTGTTTTATAGATTGTAGCAATATTCGAACACTTTCGAAGTACTTCTTGTTCTCCCTCTGATTCGTAATTATACTCATCAGATGAATCCCGTGGCGACGTGTACAGCTAAGCATGGTGGCTTGTTGTGACAACGGCGCAAGGCGGCATGCTGGAAGGTCGAAAGTGAGTGTGAAAAGCGGCAAGAGCGGGCGTTGGGACTGACGGCAGATGGTGGCGCTGGGTCGACGGCAACGATGGGTAACTAGAATGTGCGTGGATGGAAGTGTTGCCGAACAAATCGCCCAACGCGTGAGCGGCGGCTCGTGGAAAATGGGCATCGGTAACGTAATGGTGGAATCACTGAAAGGAGATCCGCCCCATTGTCGAGGAGCTGCTTCACCATCTCCGTTATCCCCTGGATTACGGCGACCTGGAGAGCAGTTCCATATTTGCCTCCTTGGGCGTTGACATGCAGCTACATATCTGCGTAGAGTCGTGGCTTGTATGCCTTGCTTCTAGAAGAACTTGTTGCCAGCTGTGGGAGCGGCCGCAATACCGTCATGCTAGCATGTCTCGACAAAAAGCGTAGCCGCATGGTTTTTTAGCAGTTTGCATATGGAGTTATGACATCATTTCCTCGGCACTTGAACGCGAGATCTGAGATCTGAAATAAGCTTTGTTTCCAGAGAAGTCCCAGTCGACCAGAGAAGTCCAGCCAATTAGGACAGCGCACACCACAAGTAGGAGGGCTTGATCAGCGCACAGGCCACAATTGGTCGTGGCCCGTGCGGTCCTTCCCAGCTTTCTCAAAATTGATGGTTGATAATTAGCAGCCTGCATCGGTCATCGGTCATTGTCAATGATGTCAAGTTCTCGATTTCCCCATCCCTGGCACCGTTTGATACACGCGGGAGGCTGCATCTAGGGTTCGGAAGAACTTGAAAGCTAGGAGTAGGTCACGTGAAGAGTTGGGCGAGGTTGGGCCGCAACGATAAGAGACGTATACAAATTGGCCGTGACAGCGGAGGGGGACCTGATGCAGACTTGAGTCATTCCCTAGACCGGGACAGATGCATTACTGTAATAAGTGCAATCGTGAGTTTGAAATTGCAGCAGCGATTCGGCAACATCGTGAAGACTCGAGCCGGCATGCCTTCAACTCTGTCTCGGCCAGAAGACCCGCAGTTCCTGTATGCTCATATTCACAGACAATAACACTTAGTCCGGAAATGTCATTTGGGTTTGGAAGCCGGCCAGCTAGCTCCGTGACTGAGGCAGTCTGTGATACGACCAGGGATGAGCCCTCTAAATACCTGATCGGCTCTCTTAAAGGGTATGATCATTTCGCCCTCGTCGTTCTACCTTTGGAACTTGCAGGTGCTGACAATAGCCTCCAACTAGGCTCTACTCCGGCGGGGAGTACTCAGACCTCGTAATCCTGCGGAGGGAAAGAATACCATGTGCATAGGGCCATCGTATGCACGCAGTCCGAGTTCTTCTCTACAGCTTGCCGCGTAGGCTTCAAGGTCAGTGGCAGTTCATACGCCTGCAATGACTCTAACCTAACATTACTTGTTTAGGAGACACAAGAAGGAAAGTTTGACCTCCCAGATGATGATCCTCGGCTTGTCCATATAATGGTACATTATTTGTACCACTTTGAGTACGACGTACAGTTGCATCACGAGTGTGGTCATTTCGGTGGGTTAGAAACGGACGGAGACGGAACCGACGTCAGTGAGCCGATCAGGGACGTCCTTGTCACTCATGCAAAGGTCTACGCCCTAGCAGAGAAGTATATGATCCGTGGACTAAAGGCCGTCACGCTTCGACAATTCAAGGCGGCGGCTACTGTCAAACCCTTTGTCTCATTGCACATCATTGATTTCCTTCAGGCAACGTGGGGGGTGTATACATCTACCATTGAAGATGATAGAGGCCTGAGAGATATCGTTGTGGAAACCCTTTATAAGCATTCTCAATGGCTAGACAGGGAGGAGGTGCGAGATGTGGTTAAGGGGTTGGGAGCTTTGACGTATGATCTCGTTATATACATGCGCCAACATGGAAGCTTCTAAACTGACAAAGACTGATGACGAAGATCAGTGCAACTTATCACGAGATAATTCAAGGCTTCTCCCGCCCTCTGTTCCCAAATCCTCAGCCCCTCGCGGAATATGTAGATTTCGTCGACTGACAGTGCCGAGAATACTGCGAGGTCCGTGTCCGGTTCATTGAGAAAAGCGAAGTACACACTACTCTTACGGTCGAGCCGAATCGCGGGATGCAGGTTTCGCGTAGTGCCTTCCGAGAACCGATGCGAATGCGCTGCCACTGGTCAAGGTGAACAGTGTAGAGTGAGGCGTGAAGGTAATATTCTCCGACTGCTTGTAGGGCGTCTCGTCCTAGTGGCAAAATGCAGGAGGATGTGAGGAAGAAGAGGGCAACCATAGCAGAATGGGCTTTTTGTTGCAGTTAAGTCTTATCTAACTATATATTAATGAACACTAAATAGACTCATGCCCGTAATTTAACGCCTTGGACCCTCTCTACATGGTTCTTGAAATGGTTCAAGTGCTTGAACTCCAGCGCTTTTCCCCTGCACTTAGGGCGGTTGCACGACATCCGCTTCATCCGCCTAGCTGTTGCCTATGCATCCTATCGAAATGGTCGTACATCACCGCCGGTCGGCTGCACTTGAACGTCCTTTCCCATGAGACAGGGTTTCATCTCCAATGCAGCGTGGACATTGCTTCCTGTCCAGGAGGAGCGGAAAGGGGTCCGGCCCGAGAAACTCCTCCACCGCAACATTGGCCTGCGCCCTCCGTCGGATGCGGTTCCGCTTCATGGTCTCCCGTTTGCCGTGCAGGACGACCATCAGCTCCGCTGTCTGGATACGGAGCTCTCCAGAGCTCAAGTTTTCCGACTGATTGCAGAGAATCTGGGCAAGCCGGGTACGCTCAGGTATGTGTAGGTGCATTTCTCCTCTTCTTGCCCATCGATATCAATGTCCCAGGTCGGGCGGTTGTGAAAGTAGTCTTCCCGGTAAGCTTCCGGGTGGCCTTTAACGCGGCGATCTGTTGATTGGGCAGCATCAATTCCCAGACCTCATCGGGGATCATGTCTTTGCTCGCGCGGGGATCACGCATGAGGCCTATATGCGAAAGCATTACAAGTAGTCCGTCCTCGGTCGGCTTGTCCAGGAGTGCGTTTTGAAGGTGAAATCCAACTTTCTCGTTGATGTATGCACTGTTAACGTAGTCCACTTCGGGTCGTTGCCCATCATGTGATCGCGGACGTCATCAGAGGCGTTGCCTACACATGGTTAGAACAAGGTTACTGTCGAGATGGAAAGAACATACCGTTTGCTGCGCTGGCCACTCCCCCACGCCAGGCATTGGGTTCGATCGCGTTTTCTTCTCCAGCTAGCCGTGCTAGATCTTGCTTTGCTTCTGTGTTCTGTATCAAAGAATCTAGCTGAAGAACCATACTGCAACATTTGTAGCAGCCCCCAGCCACATCGCGAACCTCTCCAACAATGGGTTCAGGCCGCGAAGGAAAAAAGTGCCCGGACCTGAGACACTGGGTACAAGACAACCTACTGGCCAGCACTCTCTTTGGTACATTTGATCTTCTTTGCTCTCTTCCGTGAGTCGTCCAAAATTTCCTCTTGGGAGGCTGCTCTAGCCTTTTGCTAAGTGGCCGTCATGCCAATAAGATGAACTGTTGATTCGCACCAACATTGACTTGAAGCATCCTGGATGCTGTTATTGCGCCCCAGGTGTCACTATCTGTTGTGGATCTGGGCCAGACCACCCTGAGCTAGCTTCTCTGCTTTGTGGTGTATCTTACTGCTAGTCAATACAACACATTTATCACATCACCATCTTCTGGTTCTTCCTTTGATGGGACACCATTAGACTGCGCAGGGTTATCTACTGCAGCCACGTGTTGGACGTTCTTCCCAAGGACATCGTTACGGTGGCCGGTAACACTGGCGCGGAATATGGCAATGTCTATGCCTTCGGCCTTGACGTCAACGTCTTGAAGAAGGCGGTGGAGTTTGTGTATGTTTTCTAATTCGAGGATGTTGATGGAATGCGTGGATGCTGTCGCCCCATTGGATATGACTTTACTTGCTACTTCTTTCAGATGAGTCTCAACAGGGGCCAAAAGGACAAGATGGGCGTCTTTTGCGTCCCCAATTCCCGAGCTTGCTCACTTGTCAGATCAAGTAACCACAACAAGCAGCCCATGTGATCTTAGCTTGCGCTAGCGATGGCAACACGGCAGCGCCTGGCATTTTCAGGTACAGCGGGCTTCTCCAGATTGTCGGCCATGGCGGGAGGCCGCGGCGTGAGGGTACAACTGGTAGGGGTGAAGCCAACAAGACGGTGCTGTCCGTTGCGATCGCTAAAAATGGTGGTGTTGAGTCTTTTCTGGAAACTAAAACGTTTGGGAGCTGACAAAACGCAAAAGTGGGCCGAGTCATCCCGGAAGTTAAGAATCCGATCACCGACTTTCAGCCGGATCTTTTGATGGCGATGTGTGAGCACACAGGGTTACGGTTCGTGGTGGTTGCCGGATTTCGCCAAAATCTTGTTTGTGAGTGATGGAGTCAAGTGGACAGAAAAATGGCAAAAACATACAACACCGAGGATTCCCCAGTGGTCACCCACCTGAGTACTAGTTCAGCGATCAGCAGCTTATCTAGGGGAGAGCGGACGGGATCCCGAGCTTTCTGCTGTCTATGGTCGTATGTACTTATTATGGAACGATATTGGGTATAAAAATGGAAAAAAAGTCATCTTGGTTAACAGGTATCTTGCGACTAATGTTGTAGTTCTTTGCCCCTTCGGTGGGGCCTGGCAAAGGTCACCATGGAGTCACCACATTATCCCCATCTTGGACGTCTCGAACATTCTTGTGGGGGGCGTAATTAATGTGACAAGGGCTGGTGTTCAGGGCTTGGAACAACATAGGTTCAATTCATTTTAATAATATTTAGTGGCCTCAAGATCCTTGATGAGGAATTTTTTCATCCCACTGCTCTGCTCTTCTGCTCGTGTATTTATCTCTCTCAAAGTGATCCGTGCTTGTGATAGATAACCTTAGGCATCTTCCAAGTCCGGCGCTTCTCTCTGATTATACACGTGTCAATAATGCCTCCGCTCAGCGTTCCGAACAAGTCAATTCAATTCAATTCAGGCCCAGAATTGAATTGAATTGAGATTACAAGGGTAAGATTGAATTGAATTGAGATTGACT
>MU866606.1:0-12578 GCA_033296915.1 Triangularia setosa | reverse complement strand
GAAATGAATGTTTTGGCCATGTAATACGAAAGGGGGTACCTGTACGGATCATGTCCAGTTGTGGGGTAATCCGGTTGTTGGGTCACGCCGTCTAGCCCTTCAGCCAATCGAGGCCTTGCTCGTCATACCAGTCCTTATCACCTTCCACCCAGACAGTCTCTTCATCTTGCCTGACTTTACTCTCAGCCAACCTGTCATCAATCCTGAAGGGTACGGTGCTCCCCCCCGAGTTGATGTACACCCTCTTGACACTGCCCCAGCCATCCTCGGGGAGTCCGATGCACTGAAACCCTGAATTGACAATAGCGAAAGCATGATCGTACAACTCTCCTTGCGCTCTCTCGGCATAAGCCCGCCAAATCTGCCTCCAAATCTTCTGGGCTGGCTCGTTGCCAACAATTCGAGGCACGGTGTAGTAAGTGATGGCGAGTGTGCCGCCAACCTTGAGCACCCGGCCAAACTCCTTGACGGCGATATCGGTGTCGGTCCAGTGCATCATTTCACAAGCGGTAACCAGATCGACTGTCCCAGACTCCACAGAACTCTTCTCTGCGCCCTCCTGCAGGAAAGTGAACCTCGACGCGGGGAGACCGGACTGCTGCTCGATGAGGAGCTTCTGTGCCACAGCGGTGTA
This sequence comes from Triangularia setosa, assembly GCA_033296915.1. Taxonomy (NCBI): domain Eukaryota; kingdom Fungi; phylum Ascomycota; class Sordariomycetes; order Sordariales; family Podosporaceae; genus Triangularia; species Triangularia setosa. The sequence goes on along the minus strand of MU866606.1, from coordinate 11,944 downwards.
GCCGTCATTGGGATCTGAGACGATGACTCTGTTGAACCGCGAGGCCAGACTGGAAGAGACAATGCCGCAGCCGGCACCGATATCCTGGGCTGTGGATGAAGTCACCTGGGGCTTTTGAAAGTGATATTCGTAGATACGATTGAAGAAGGACTCTGGGTAAATAGGACGAAAGGCAAGATAGTCGGACCAGTTGGCGCCCTCCCGGACTGAAAAGCCGGGCTCCTCAGCGGGGATTGTTGTTTTGACTTCAGCCAGCGCTGTCATTGTGAGCTGGTCTGTACAGGTGATGGACTGGAGGGGTGGTAAGAAGTTTGGAGATCTAATACAAGCTTCGCCAGGTTCTGCGAGATGAGCTTATGGACTTAATTTGAATCATATGTTCAATCAATCCTCCGGACATAACAAGCCGTTCTCACCAGTGGCAGAATCTCCGTGTCGGAATATTACTGCCTGTTTTAAAGATGTCCGGCAACGACCGAGCGGGCCGGTCCGAAACCGGTGATCCTTCCATGACGATTCAGGCAATACAAGCGCCGGAGGAAGGCAGCTGCATAGGTACGGTTATGGCATCTGGTGTTGCTATGTCTATTCACATACCTACTTATGGAGGCTATCTCACTATTTCTATTGGGGATTGGCACCAAATTTTGAAGCTCTCATCTTACGAATTTCTAGTATCCAGCATCCAACCTCACCATAACCGTGACAATGACGACTGTCGCGACATCTATCGACCCAAAGTCTGTTGATTGGACCAATGGCATGAAAAAAGCACCCCGAAACGTTGCATGGTATCAAGCCACCTTGAGGCGAGTTCCCGACACAGCCCTCCAAATATTCCTGGAATATTCCAAGATCCCCGATGAAAAGATTCTCGACCACATCCACAGCATCAGAGACCAAGCTTGGGAGATGTAAGCTATCGAATCTCACTCCCACAAAATTTACACTTTTAATGACCTATTCCAGCCTTCCCTATCCTTGCATTGGGGTCTTCCGCTTCCTGGATTTCCCAGCATGTCTCTCACCAGCTTACCCTGAAGTCCTCGAGCGTGTCCGCACTGGCGAGACATTCCTTGATCTGGGCTGCTGTTTTGGCCAGGACATCCGCAAATTGGTGCATGACGGAGCGCCATCTGGCAACATTATAGGTGTTGACACCGAGTCTCGATTCATCGAGCTCGGCTATGAGCTTTTTGGTGACCGAGATCGGCTCAAGGCGCGCTTCTACACTGGCGATGTGTTTGCAGAGGACTTCTTGGCTGAATATCGTGGCAAAGTTGACATCATTTTTCTGGGTTCATTTTTGCATCTGTTTAGCTTCGACCAACAAAAGGCTATTGTTGCGCAGCTCAGCAAGCTTCTGAGGCCAAAGAAGGGCTCGTTGGTGTTTGGGAGACACATGGCAACGGAAGAAAAAGGGGGTGTGCTCCGCAGAAATGCGCTTGGTTGGGATTTGTATCATCACAGCTCGGAAACGATCCGGCAGCTGTGGGACACGGCAGCAGATACCGAGTGGGACGTGTGTTCAACACTTGTTCCGTACAAATCCGAGGGTTGGGACAATGGTGTGAATTGGCAGGGAGGGAATGACGTGAGACAGCAGTACTTCAGTGCTAAGAGACTTTAGTGTAGGTAGGTAGTAAAAGGTGACTTGTTACTGTGTTCTTTTTAACTGCATTTGTCTCAATGAAACAACTTTGCACCGGCACTTCTTCCAGGGCCCCTTTCACCATAAAAGTAATTGCTTTCGATAATCATGGACGCGGGAAGCTTCTACCACACAGGCAAATATTCCAAGCAATTTGTTATCACACGATGAGAAAAATAAAGACCATGCATTCTTTGATCATTTTGGTCATTGTCACAGAGTAGCCTGTGACGTGGTTGGTGGTTGATATATGGCTCCGGTGAACTGATTGACATATCGGTTCATGGTCTGCCTTTAGGTGGTGTAGCGGCTAGCTTGCCGTATCTAGCCCGCTACAGTCGTAAACTTGGTTTTTTGGTGCCAATGCATTTCTCTGTTACTCTCCTTACGTTCTATACTCTTGGTACATCATTTTTGTCTCGCCAAACCACTAGCAATCTTCCGTAGTTCTGCCTTCATCAACTTGCCAGTATGGTTGAAGGGGAGCTCATCAGGAACACCACCTCCATCTCCAAGCCAAAAGAACCGCTCCGGCATTTTGTGAGGGGCGATTTTGGCTCTCAGCCACAGCTTGAGCTCTCTGTCCCCGACTTTGCTGTCTGGTTCACGTTTGACAAATACCCCCACTACCTCTCCCCAGTAATCGTCGGGAATGCCCACGCAAGCAGCCACTGCAATATCTGGGTGTTTTTCCAGGACAGTCTCAATATCTGCTGGGAAGATGTTCTCTCCACCTGGCATAGGAGTCAGTTAAAGTTCAGTCATGACCTTGTTTTCTGAGTTGGCCTTACCTCTTTTGATCATATCCTTGACCCTTCCCTGGATGATGCACCGTCCAGCCGCGTCAATGGAAACTAGATCGCCTGTTTGAAGCCAACTACGGCCTTGGGAGTCGCGAACGAATGCTTGATCCGTCTTTTCTTGGTTCTTGTAGTATCCTTTGAAGACGAGATATCCAGATATTAAGAGCTCACCGGGAACACCTGGGGGCAGAACTTGCAGTTTGCTGTCCACGACACGGGCGAAACTGTGAGGTAGGAGAGTTCCCACCGAGTAGTGGTCGTCGAGCAGTGACTCTCGTGATGGATCGGTGAGAAAGACCATGCATGATAGCTCGGTCATGCCTAGTATGAATGTCAGTTGAATATTTTGAACGTGTCTCATCAACAGGAGGTATATCTACCATAGCCATAAGCAAGTCCAGTAAATCCAAACTCTTCATCGAGTCTTTGTATCCAGCTGCGGGAGAGAGCTGATCCAGCCACAATACCGGTGCGTAGTCGAAAGCTAGGAGCATGCTTCCCAGCGTCCGGGTGATCCAGCAATGCCTGGAACATGGTAGTCACACCATGAATCACAGTACACTTCTCCTCTGACAGCGCTTCAAGGCTGGCACCTGCGAGAAAAACGTCTGATGGCACGACAGCAGAGCTGCCATACAGGATTGGTGCTATGATGCCGCATACTAGTGCAAAGCAATGGAACAAAGGTGCCAGACAGCAGGTAGAATCATCTGGTGTGTATGCAAGACGATGGCCCACCAGCCAGGCATTGCTGATCAGGTTGCTAGTTTCATGTCAGCTGTGTTGATTTTCTCGGTCCACCATACCTGAGTAACATTGAAGAGTGGGTGCCTACCGATGTGACAACATTGCTGCCTTTCGCGGACCTGTTGTGCCACTGGTGAATTGAACACAGAGAGTGTCATTGGGGTCAGGCTTCGCCCAATACTGCGCCAGCATATTATCTCGACAATCATCCGAACTCTTTTGCAGGAAGTCATCCCATGAGAGAATCTCTCCAGCTGTGTCGGCAACTGGGGTAAGAGCTGGCAACCTAACAATGACTGGAGCCTGGGCTTGAAGTTGTGTGAGCTCATTCAGAAGAGCATTGTTCTTCCGATAGCCGATCCTGTCAGCGATGAAGATGACAGCAGGTTCTGTGGATCATGGTATTAGCTCGGTCATACGGAGATGAAATGAATTTGAAAACTTACCCAGAAGCTCCACTGCAGAGACAACTTCCTCCGCTGTGAATGTTGGGTTAATGATGGAAAAGATGGCACCAATGGCACCCACGGCAAAAAACAGTTGGGCGTATTCAAGAGTGTTTCCTGCGAGGACAATGACATGGTCACCTGGGCGCACGCCACGACGGAGCAGACCCTGTGCAATATCCTGACAGGTATTGTGTAACTCTCGATAATTCCCACGCTTGTTTTGCCATCGAGACACAATAGATAGTCTTTGAGGGTATTCGCGGGCTTGTTTATCGAGCAGCTGGCCGATATTGAGGTCCGGGAGCGGCAAGGAAGGAGGGGCTTTGAACGTGACACCCTCAAGGTCTCCTGGGGGTGTCATCGATTTCGTGTTTGATAACAATTCATCCATTTCTTTTTGCGTGTGCTGCTATGGAGCAAGACAAGCGAGGTTTCATCGCCACCATCTCTTACATATGAGGCCTTGCTTTGCTTAAACATTTGTTTTCTAAGCAGCTGAGTATTAAATTAGGCCATCCAGAACTATAACCGGCATTTTATTACCCTCTCTGTCTGCATGTCCGCCGCCTACTCGGTGCATTCGGTTAAGCAAGTAGGCTGACTTCGAATCACGGCGGAGGGACGGAAATGTGGCAGGGGGCAAATCCATCACGGCTTTTGTGTTATCTTTTTAGGAATGTCATTGAGAAAAACATCTGATGCCAGAAAGATGCGTACGGCCACAGAAAAAGCAGATGTAAAGTAACCCCACAAAGCACGCATCGACAAAGAGCCTGCAGCTCATCAAAATTGCCGTAGCGCAACTCCAGTTAGCTCAATCAAGGCAACAAAAGCTAGATAGGTGTATAGCATGTGGTAGTTTTGATGGTGTATGCATTTTTTTATTCAGGAACAGTGATTTGGTCCAGATACCAAGCAGTGATTCGCTACCTATTGACTTACCCCTGAGCCACTGAATGGAGCCCCTGAACGACCCTGACCAGCCAAAATAAACGCCAAGCACTTTGCTCCACTTGCGACACAGTGCGAAGACCACATTCAAAACAGATGCCATCATCCAGAATATCCTACTCCAGTTTTGCAGTTGCGCTCAAAATCTAGATCTCCGTCAGTCTTCTGTTCTCAAAACCCCCCAGCTGGAATGACTTACTGCATGTAGCGATGCCAGTATCGAGTCTGCATGAATGCCCACACCCCAAGCTATCTTGTCCCTTGACGTCAACTTGACAAAACCTGCGCTCCTCCTGGTGTCTTCGGCGCCTTCATGGTGTTGCCACTCCGTCCTGTAATCTGCAACATCAAAGAAGAACCCGAGTTCACGAACGGCATCCACGAGACATGTCAATATGTCCTCCCCAGACCCCGAGATCTCCTGCCTGACACCTTGGATTGCTATGACCGCTTTCAAGTGTACTGTCTTGGTATGATCGTGTTCCAAGATTTTGCCGTTGGGCTCGTTGTCACCGTTGACGTGATCTTTGATCCCATTGACGCTAGTGACACCATTGGCGGCGTGGCCGTTGACACCGTTGGGCTTTGCAGAACAGACCTTGCCTGTTCTCAATGTGCAACTCACAAGCTGCACACCCTCGGGCTTGGAGAGCATATAGTGAGACCGGAAGAGATCCTCGATAATTTCACGTGTGATTTCGATACCCTTCTCTTCAGAGTAGCCCTTGACGACCCTCGTAAAAGCAATCTCGAGGTCTTTCGGCATGTCAATCTCAAAGACTTCATTCACCAACCACCCAATACCACCCTTGCCGCTCTGAGAATTCAGTCGAATAATGGCCTCGTGCTTTCTGCCCAAATCTGCAGGGTCCATAGGAAGGTATGGCATCCGCCATTTTGCAGATGGTCCCATCTTCTGCTCCAGGCGAGCTCTTGCCTTGTAGCCCTTCCGGATGGCATCTTGATGAGTGCCGGTAAACGTGCAGAAGGTGTATTTGCCCGCATATGGTGCCCGGAAGTGTACCGGAATCTTGGTCAGTTCCTCGACCATTTCGACCACCTCGTTGATGTTGCCAAAGTCAATCCCGGGGTCCACGCCCTGAGTGAAGAGGTTCAGAGCAAGGGTCACCAAGTCGACATTTCCTGTCCGCTCTCCGTTGGAGAACAAACATCCTTCCACCCGATCCGCCCCGGCAAGTTGACCCATCTCTGTTGCCGCCACGGCACAGCCGCGGTCATTGTGATTGTGCAACGACACGCTAACCTTTTCCCGCTCGGATATGTGATCACAGAAATATTCGATCTGGTCTGCAAACACGTTGGGCATCGCCGCTTCCACCGTTGCCGCCATGTTGAAGATGATCTTGTTCTCTTCCATAGGCTCCCAGGCCGCCTTTACCGCCTCGCAGATCTCGAGAGCAAACTCCAGAGAGGTGTCCTGGAAATTCTCAGGCGTGAACTCGAGCGTCCACGCAGTCTGTCTCATCTGTGGGTCGGGCGAGTCCTTGGTCAGGCTTCAGATCAGCCAAGCACAGCGAACAGCCAAGTCGATGGTTTCTTGCTCAGTCATGTTGAAGACGACCTCGCGGAAGACTTCGGATGTTGAAAGATGGATATGCACAATGACCTGCTTCGCCCCGCGTGCCGCCTCGATGGTCGTTCGGATCAGCTCCTCGCGGCATGGCGCCATGACCTGGATCCAGACGTCATCTGGAATTGCACCGGTGGTGATGAGCCGCCTGGTGAAATCGAATTCGGTTTGGCTTGCTGAAGGATATGAAACTTCAATCTCCTTGTACCCAAATCTGACCAGGTGTTGAAAGAAACGCAGCTTGGCGTCGCCATCCATAGGCTAAACGAAGGGTCAGAATCTAAATTTGAAAAGGGTGGGCATCCTTAGGCGAGCTTACCTGTACCAGAGCCTGATTGCCATCTCTCAGGTCTGTCGACAACCACCGCGGCGGCTTTGTCAGCATCTTCTGGGGCCATTTCCGCTGTGGCAGATTCAATGCAGGAAATGGATCGTATTTCTTGGCTGTGTTGGAGACCCTGGTTAATACAATTCTGTTAGTCACAAGACGCTGTGTCTTCAAACCGTCATCTAACTTACATTATGCTAAGCTAAGGGAGGTAGATATGAAGGACCCGTCGTCAGTTGATGCGACTCTGAACTATTCAGTCTGAACAGTGATGTCCCCGCAACCCTGTCAACTTATAAATAAGGTTATGCATTCTCAAAAAGCCCATACTTCTATTCTCCCATTTTGGAAAGATGGTCGCCGAACTTTTGTAACGCATGACTCAGCCTATAATTGTCCGATAACCAATACCGCTACACACATACAGCATCAGATCCGGAGCGAAGGTAGATCATGAATGCCGGCACGCTTCGCCCCGAGCGAATACCGCACGACATCCAATTCAGGTGCCGAAAAGACTGGTTTAGCTTCATCCTTCCGGTATTTACTTCCTGCATCAGGAAATCCCACCCCGATCTTCACTGGCCTACCTGGGATAATCTCCGTCGGAGATTGCCTAGGTTGATCTGCAATGAGTACCTATCAAACAAAAATGACAATGGATGCTGATTATTTCAGCGTTTGGCTGCGATTTGAGTTGAAGTATAGCTACTCAAGGTACAGTAAGTGACCAGCCAACACTCTCAACTTTAGCCAATTCATACCTATGTACATCATCGCTGCAGCTTCCAAGATGTTAGAGTCACCAATCTTGAGGGATTTGAAAGAAAATGTTCACAATGAGCCTAGCCAGGTCTGTTACCCCGTGAGCATTCTCTCTCTTGCTAAGAACTCTGACTGACCGATGTCTTGATGCAGCTTGAAGAGAAATTACAGCCTCAAGAATGGACTGTCGTGATAGATCCGGTGAAGGAGAAGCTTCGTCAGATATGGGCCGAAGTCTTGCGTGATGATCCGTCCATGTTTGGTGATGAGGATATATTTTTCGATGTTGGGGGCGACTCTGTGCTGGCACAGAAGTTAATCACGGTTGCGAGAATCCAAGGCATACACCTCACCATGGAGCAAATATTCATAAATGCCGCTCTGGCGGATATGGCCAAGGTGGCCATTGTGGTAACTGCCCCTGATGCGCAATCTGTCTCGAGTCTGCTCACGTTTTCGGGCGAGCACGTTTCCCTCAAGGATAGGGAGATTATGGCGAGAAAGTGCAACGTCACGATTGCGGACATCGAGAACGTGTACTCGTGCACCCCAATGCAGGAGTCTCTTCTGGCAGAACTTGATGATAGAAGAACGCTGTACATGAGGCAGTTTGTGTTTCGGCTTGCCAGCAACATCGCTCCCAGCCATTTCCAAAAAGCTTGGGAAGATACTATCCGCGCCAATCCTGTTCTCCGAACCAGGATCTGCCGTCTCGAGGGAGGGACTGGATATGCTCAAGTCGTGTTGGGAGAGGACCTGGGACAGTGGGATAGCCTTGATATCGACTTGAAGCGGTTCCTGGAACGCGATGCGGCCAGCCCCATGCTTATAGGACACCCTTTCTTTCGCTACACCATAGTGGAGGACAAAGATGCCGAAGGGGACACACAGCGAACCTTTGTGTGGACTGTCCACCACGCTCTTTGCGACGGAGCCTCTATCCCCGAGCTTTTCGATGAGGTTTCCAAACGGTTCCTCGGTGAAGCAGCTCCGCAACGGCAACCATTCGAGGTTTTCGTTCGGTCCACGGCTGTCACACCGGATCCGTTAGCAGAGCAAAACTTCTGGACGCGAGCTTTATCTGGTATCAATCCAACCCCGTACCCGCCCATTCCGCAAGATCCTCACTTTCAAGCAGACCCTTCATCATTGCTTGAGAGGACGGTCACCCTCGACCTAGTTACACTGCATGGCACTACCAGGGCTTTGATGCTTCGAGCTGCCTGGGTTCTCCTGCTTTCACACTACACAGGCACAGAAGATGTTGGCTTTGGGGCTCTAAACAATGGTCGGACAGCTGCAGTACGTGGGGTATCAGAGATGACTGGTCCTACCATCAACCTTGTCCCCATCACTCTGCACGTTAACCCTCAGGAGTCAGTCGCGTCGTTTCTCTCGCGGTTGAGAGTCCAAGCCGCCGAGATGATACCCTTTGAGCATGCTGGAATCTCGAGGATACGAAAGCACTCGGTTGGTTCTGACTCGACAGCTGTCAATTTTCAGACGCTGTTCGTCGTTCATCCGATGAGCTTCGATGATGCTATAGCATCTGCAACTGAGTCTCTCGGGCTCAAATACATCGATGAGATGGGCAAGAAGGAGCACCATCCCTATCCATTAGTGCTCACTCTGACCTTGTCGTCTGAGAGAACGGTGAAGCTGGCCATCCAGCACGACGAACGAGTTGTACCTGCCCAGCAAGCTTGCAACATGGCCCATCATTTCGAGGCTGTACTGTCACAGTTGGGCAGGGCAACCCGGGACACCAAGTTGGAGTCTATCTCGCCATTTAGTGACCACGACGTGCGACAGATTCGTGAGTGGAATGCAACCACGCCCCCAGTGGAAGAGACCTGCATCCACCATCTCGTCCAGACCCAGGTCAAGAAGCAGCCCAATGCTGTTGCTGTTTGCTCCATGGAGAAGTCTCTAACCTACATCGACGTGGACAGACACTCCTCCTCTTTGGCCATTCAGCTTGTGGACATCGGCGTGAGCGCGGGAACCTTTGTTGGTGTGTGCTTCGACAAGTCCATCTGGACAGTGGTTGGCATTCTAGCGGTTTTCAAGGCCGGCGGTGTCTATGTTCCCGTAGACCCTGCGCATCCTCGAAGCCGTATCGAAGAGTCTGTCAAGAGGACTGGAATTGAGGTGGCGTTGGCGTCTGATGTAGGCGCAAGCGCCCTTGATGGGCTTTGTCGTCGTATCCTCACAATCAACAGCGAGCCTCTGCCTCCGCCAGCTGGTGTCGAACCACCGTCAAATTCGCTGCCATCCAGCACTGCATATCTTCTGTTTACGTCTGGCAGCACCGGCAAACCAAAGGGACTCTTGATGTCTCACTCGGCAATCTGTACGTCCATAGTACATCATGGCCGCGCATTTGCCGCCGGTCCGCACTGGAGAACCCTGCAGTTCGGCGCTCACACCTTCGACCTTTCCATTGGCGAGTTCTTCACCACTCTCGCCCATGGCGGCTGTATCTGTGTGCCGTCGGAACACGGACGACTGAACAATCTGGCTGGGGCTATCACAGCACTGAAGGCCAATACTATGCTCGTGGTCCCAACCGTTGCAAACCTCCTCCGCCCAGAAGATGTACCAACGCTGCAGACAATTGTTCTTGCTGGTGAGCCTATCACTAAAGAAACAGTGACCCGGTGGGCCGGCTCGGTAGACCTGACTTGCGCCTACGGCCCGTCAGAAACGGCCGTCTGGTGTTCCGGAAATCTTCGAGTCTCGGCAGATGCACATCCAGGAAACATTGGTCGGGCCATTGGAGCCAGCATGTGGATCGTCAACCCTGAGAACTACCAGCAGCTAAGCGCGATCGGATGCGTTGGTGAGATTGTCATTTCTGGGGGGCTTCTTGGTGGAGGCTACCCTGGCGACAAGACTCTCACTGACGCGGCATGGGTACCCGCTCCGAGCTGGCTGAGGATGATGGGTTTGGGTTATGACATGTTGTATAGGTCTGGCGACCTTGCTCGGTACAACCCAGACGGCACATTTCAGATCGTTGGTCGACGTGACACCCAAGTCAAACTGAAAGGATTTCGTATCGAGCTGGGTGAGATCGAGAACCAGCTGATGGCGACTGGTATGATCACAGCCGCCCTTGCTACCCTTCCCACTGTGGGACCTTGTGCTCGAAATGTTGTCGCTCTGGTCTGTTCGGCCAAGTCAGATCTGAGAAATCATCGCGATATCGATATCGTCGTCTCGAAAGAGGAGCGACCTCTGCTGGAAAAGCTGAAGGGCCATCTCTCTCGATCACTTCCGGACTATATGATGCCCACCGTTTGGATTGCGCTGGAGCAAATGCCACTGCTTATTTCGGGAAAGATAAATCGGAAGTTGCTCAAGACGTGGGTCGAAAACATGGATCATGGTTTGCACCGAGAACTGGTTGAAGGTCCCGACGCCGGTGGATCGCAAGGCATTATTGTCCTGGGGACGTTGGCTGATAGGCTGCGACAGCTCTGGAGCGAAGTACTGCATGTACCTGCGGAGCATGTTGGCTTGGGCACCTCGTTCATCTCTATCGGTGGGGATTCCATCGCAGTCATCCAGATCGTATCACAAGCCAAGAAAAGATGGGGGCTGTCGGCCACAGTCCGCAGTATTGTCGGCACAAAGACCTTGGGACATCTTGTTGCCCTTGTGGAGGAAAGTAGTCAAATATCCATTCCAACGAAAAAGCCAGAGTCAACTCAGGTTCGCCAATGGACAGGCAATGGTCAGTCGCTGCCCTCTGTCTATCAGCGAATTCTCCGGTCACGACTGCAAAACAGACCATCAATGCAAGTCGAACATGTCTATCCCTTGGCGCCCTTCCAAAGAGAGATCATGAAGGCCCGGAAGCTCAACCCGGCTGTCTTTCTTCTGTCATGGCAGATGGAACTCTTCTCGCTCACTACTCAGCCAATCTCACTGGAGAGGCTGGCTCAGTCTTGGAGACTTGTCGTGCAAAGGCATCCTATCTTGCGCAGCCTATTCCTGGAGGACCCAGACGGCAACCTCCCAGCAGCCCAGGCAGTTTTAACGCGAAACGCGGAGCCAGAGATTGCCGTATCCTCCGCACCCGCCAACGAGCCTGAACCAACCTTCATCACAGCCCAGACTCCGCCCGTCGACAAATGCTTTCTTCCTCACCGAGCCCATTTCATCCAACATGGCGACAGATATTTCGCCCACATTGAACTCGATCACCTAGTAATCGATGGGTGGTCCCTCAAGCTGATCAAGGAAGCCTTCCTAGCCGCATACAAGGAGGATGCAGAAGGACGCACCTACGCCTCGGTTGAACCCCCACCCTACCATGCATTTGTAGCAGCTTACCATCCCAACCGTGTCAAAACCGACAATGAGCACTGGGCCTCGGTGCTCCGCGAAGAAGGGAGTGCCACCGGAGTATGAAGGACACCCGGTGTTCACGGCAAAACACCTTCAGGGTCTGCCGGAAAGGGGACCATGGGACCATGAGATCAAGCTCAAGGAGGGAGCAAAGCTCAAGCTTTTCCAAGTCTATCACACCAACGACAAGCAGAGTGAGGAGTTACGGAAGTACCTGGATGAAAACATCAAGAGAGGACACATCAGAGCATCCACATCGCCGGCTGGATATCCTGTTTTCTTCGTACCAAAGAAGGATGGGAG
>MU866605.1:0-12638 GCA_033296915.1 Triangularia setosa | reverse complement strand
TGTTGTGCACTGTTTAGCTGCACCGATCCATTATCTAGAAGTTCGCCTTCAACCGGTATCCCTTTCAGAGGTTCTGGACAGGGGATCGTCACACGCCCCCTGTCGGTAAACGCTGGGCTCACAACTTCGTCGAACGCCAGCTAGAACTCTGGACGCGCTTTACGAGTAAATATGACTACCAGAAGGCCAAATGCGAAGATCCAAAGGCTATTCGCGAGTAGTTTGCGCTTGTGCACAACAGTAAGGTCAAGTACGGCATTCTTGACGAAGAAAGACGCAAGGTTCCATCTGAATCGCGTTGAGGGATCTGTGCGGAAGAACGCGCTTCCACGTGATCTTGTATACCGCTTTTCTTGGCTCTCCAGATAATCTCTTGCCAACATCACAGCAGGACATGCAAGGTGGCAATATGTTTCTTCTCATTGGTAGGTGCTTTGAAGATATTGAGCGCAGGATGTTGCCACTCTTGAAAGCTGCATCTCACACTGCGACCCAAGCAGCTCATCTCTCCGATGCTGGTCCTGTGGCGCACACCCCCGCCTATCGATATCTTTGACACAGACCTGACAAGCCAAATGGTGGCACAGCAAAACCATTTCATCTGCACAAGCATCCTCGATTTGGACATCAAGGTCCCTCTAGCTACGCCGTTGAGGTATTGTGGACAGGATCTTCCAATACGACATCACATGGGCATGGACCTTCAACCCCCCGGCACACATTCTTCGAAACATTGGAGGAAGCCACTGACCTTGGGAAGAATCCTGGTTGAATGATTGGACATCCGGGCTCTGAATCTTGGCCTTGTCTCTTAGCTGGGGTTTAAAGGATGGCGGTCTCCCTCACCGCATTGTCCCCCGCGCGTCACTTCTCCAACGTCGTCGATGGAGTCCACAGTACTGGCTCCGCCAGGACCTGATGTGTCCAAGGCCTCATTAGTGGTAGGCACTATATCATTCCTCCACCTTATCTCCTGGACACTTTATGGTGCTCGCATCTGGACTCGTCTTCGACCAATACCACGCCTTTTTGTCGATGACTACTTAATCACTCTCGCAGTGGTAAGATGTCTCGAACCATGTCCTATCCCTGCATTGCTAACCATCTACCCAGCTCTTTGACCTGGCATCGTATGTTTTCTTGATGATAGCAGTTCATTACGGCATCGGTCGACATAATTACTACGTTCCGACCGATCATGAAGTCCTGGCGGAAAAGTGGCTGTTTCTCAGCCAGCCAGTTTTTCCCTGGAGTCTTGCCTTCTCCAAGATGAGCATTGCCTGTATGCTTGTTCGGATCCGTCGCGATCAGCGGGTCTGGGCATGGAGCATGTACTTCATCATGGTGTTTGTGGTGCTCATTGCCATCAACACAAATGTGTTTCAGCTCTCAATGTGCCGACCGCTGTGGGCTGTATGGGACCGCAGCGATCCCAATGCTCACTGCATGGATCCAGTCGTTGCGCAGACTTCTATTTATGTCAACTCCGCACTCAACGTTGTGACCGATTTCGCTCTAAGCTTAGCTGTATGTGTTTTCTACCACAGACGCACCGAGAGCTTTAGATTTTACTAACCATTGACAGCCCATCACATTTATCATCCACCTACAGCGGCCGCTTCGAGAGAAGATCGTGGTCGCCTGTATCATGGGGCTAGGCATATTCGCGAGCAGCGCATGCATCGCAAAGACATTCCATGTCCAAGACTACGGGAAGACAGGGGACAGTTTGATGGACTGTGTGCCGGTAACGATATGGAGCATGGTCGAAATGCAGCTTGCGTGAGTCTCCATTATTCCACCCTCTCATCATACCCGACTAATTTTCTCATGACAGGATAATTGCAAGCTGCATCCCTTGTCTTAAGCAGCTATTCGAACGGGGCCTACGTCGTCTCGGTCTCTTGAGTACTCAGCATTCAAGTGACTCTTCGACCGGGACTAGGGCCTATCAGACTTATCCAGGGCCAAACTTCAAGACTCGCCAAGAGACAAAAGATGATTCTGGACACCATCTTACTCCGATGCAGCGATCACCACACAGCCCCCATTACAACAAAGCCCTGAGAAATTCCAGCGCGGACAATGAAAGCATGGAGAGTAGTGAGATACCCATCATGAGATCTGAATCCAGTACTACTGATTACATTCAACCGCTGTCAGCACCGCCTGGGCGAGCATCCTTTTACTTTAACTTTGCAGTGAACCCAGATCTGAACCGAAATATGCGGCACGATGGGGAACCAGGGTAGGAAGCTGTGAGACAAGGTCAGGGGCCAGCACACTTCTTCATAGGAATAAAGCATTCGTCAATTTGCTGTCTACTCAAGTTGCATGGACTCACTCCCTGTGGCCCCTGCAGCATATCTGGCCACCTAGGTACCGTGATACTTGTCTTGCAAACTTTCAACTAACACGGTAATCACCTCACACAACAACAAAAATGGTACTGTGCTTTCCTACTCAGATGCTGAAGACCCAGGTATTTTTTAGCGGTGATAGCCTTGCATTTGACTTTGCAATGTGCTAGTGTGACGGCTACACCATGGCCTCTGGGTCCAAGTAATAGCCTCACACTAGCCCTTTGTCGTCAGAGGAAATCGCGAAGAAGTCGAGGGCAGCATTACCCCTTCTTGACTGTCAAAGTGAACTCAATCTCCTTTGAGTGCTTGCTGATGCCCGGTCAGTAGAGGGGCCTTTTTTGACATCATGTGATACCTCACCATGTGCCACACGTCAACCACCCGCAGCCTGGAGCACTACCAACAACACAGTGAACTGCAAGTTCTGAGCCGGTTGTTGGAAAGTGAAACAAGCCACGGGCTACAGGCGGCAGCAGCAGAGGCATTATTGGCTCATGTATAATCAGAGAGAAGTACTGGACTTGGCAGATGCCTAAGGTCATCATAAGCACGGGCCAGTTTGAGAGAGATAAATACAGGAGCAGAAGAGCAGAGCAGTGGGACGAAAAGATCCCCACCAAGGATCTTGAGGCCACTGAAGTTTACTAAAATGAATTTGACCTATGTTGTTCCAAGCCCTAAACTCCAGTCCTTGTCACACCATGCCACTCGACAGGTATGATAGAGTTTAGCGAACTGATCAGCACCAGAATGGCGTGTATTCACAAAACTTAATTTTCTTGTCGACATACTTGGCGGAGAACCTTTACTGTTGTACTAAAATGTGTGTTTAAAGGTCTAGGTGACACTGAAGAAGAGCAGAAATTAAAATTTCAATCACGATAGTCACGGGAGGCGTCAGTTCGAGCCTACCTTCAAATGAGTCCCAAAAATATGAGCTCCATTGCCTGCAGCCGGTACCTATTGTCTCTCGCCCGTGGGCTCGCGCACGATGGTTGTTCACTATTGATCAACTGGCTGGCGTACAGCGATACACTAGCATCAAGCCGCTCTTCAATGGGTTATGACGAAAACCATCCATTTTGTGAGCCGTGGAAGCCGCGAACGCCCTGTAGAGTCACGCGCTGGTTGAGAAAAGGCAATATTTGAGGGACTGCTGCTAGGAGCCTCGAGTCTGTTTCGGAAAGTATGGTTTGTGATTGTTCGACGCTTGGGGTGAATAATTCTTCAGCAAAGCTCGCAGAAGGCGTTCCCGGTGGTCGGTAGTGGTACGAGAAGAATTGAAAAAAATCAGCAAACTTTGCGACTGTCTGCCTTGAAAAGATGACAGAAAAAGCTTTGGCCATGCTACGATGGGAGTTGTTGAGACTGGAGGAAGGTATGTGGTCAGGCCGCACCTCCTTTCCACTGTAATAGCAAAGGCCCTTGCCACTCTGTGTCTGGCGGTCAAGACCTGATAGCATAGAGGCCACACTCAATACCGAAGCTATTGGAGGGCCCAAGAAATGGCCAGAAGAGTAAAGCGTATGGGATGTTCTATATAACTTACACTCGGATCTTCACACCATCTCTTCGTAGTACTGAAACCATACTGCCCTGGTCCAGACAATGCTCTGTTAGGCCAGAAATGAGGTGACAAAACCAAGAAACTAGAAGACGCAGAACCAACATGTCATGCGTACCAGGGCATGTCATCGAAGATGGTGGAAAGGACATCCTTCTCCCCTTACGGGCACCGTGGCAAAATAACAAATTACTGTCACGAATGAGAGACGTAAGTAGACCAAATGCCAGTACCATTGCCAGTCTATCAACTTAATCGTAAGATGAAGAAGAAAGGAAGAAGTGTGGGCTTGCAGCTCCATCTTCTTGCCATAAAACCCCAGGCGGGGCTCCGGTCCTGTATTCAACCCTAACCCCTCATCCTGTGTAATCCGGTCCTTCACCACCAAGCCGTGACAATTACGTTCTAATAGACAAGCTGAAACGAAGGCAGAATCTTGAGAATAGACAAGGAATTTAATAAAACTGGAATATCAAAACTAAGAAGCAAGAAACTTGCCATAGCACTTACGTTCTCCATCTTCTCAGACGTCAAAATAACCGTTAACGTGTATTATAAGCGAGTGGCCCACATAAGCGACTGGCCCACGTGCCACACCATTATAAAAACTATCCTCAATTGACACACCACCACAACATTAAGAATGAACTATAATTACATCAGAGGCAGTTGAACCAGGTGATTCTGCAACCACCTGGCAAGTGCGGGCATTATGGCTAGGCTTGCCACACACACCACAGCACAGAACTTTCGTACGGACCCCTTTGCACCACTGCCATCCTGCTGCGTTTCTTGCACTCCATCCTCACCCACAGCCTTCTGGTCCAGTAAATCATGTGCATCCTATACAGCAAGTAATTCTCCGAGCCTTACACGTGTTTTCAAAGCTCTCCAGCCCTTGCTTAGTGCCTCGCCGGCCTGGCGGAGCGAAGAGATTTCTGCCTGAAGGAGGACCAACTGGTGCATCACAACCATCGTACCCTTGGTAAGATGATCCACAGCACCTATCATCGAAGTTGGGGAGCTATTTTGATGGCTAGAAATGCGAGGCTTTATGAGTGTTGACTGCGATTTGGTTTCTCGGGGGTTTTGTGAAGACCCAGTCTCGTCGAAGTTTGAAGATATCATCATCTACAATACCATACTTGGTCTTGACGTTCTTTACAAGGGCAAACCACTCACCAACGACCTTTATATCCTCGCACTTGGCCTTCTAATAGTCGTATCAACGCGTTACACGCGTACGGAGCTCTGACTAGCGTTTGACGAAGTTGTGATCCCAGAGCCTGCCATCAGGGGTTGAACCATCCAATTGCTACCTTCGGCCTCAGACTGGTAGTAAATGCCTCTTAATGAATAAATGTACTAAGTTAATTGCTGGAGGAAGCGTGGTAATTTCCCGAGCTGTTTTCGTTATAGTCGTGCTTCTATCCAAACTGTAAGTTTTATACTCGCTCAGATCTAGGTAGATAACAGGAGAGAAATATGATTGAACTTACGGGCTGAGGCTGCGCGTTGGCAATGTCGGATTGTGCAAGCTGGTGGTACATTGGATAATAGCCAGCTGGCTGCTGAATGCCGAAGTGGTACCTAATGGGCTCAGATGGATAGCATTGCGCTGCCTCTAGATTGGTAGCTGGAAATTGGAAGTCGTTCACATGTGTCGCTATGTAGTTGTCATGGATAGCTTGGTTGTTGTGATGGGCAACTGAATCAATTGCTGAGGCAACAGTGCTGTTATTGATGAGCGAAATGTTACGGCGACTAGCTGTCACCAAGCGCGGAAAGCAGTGACATCTGGTTCGCGGTTACTGGGCCAGATTAGCAATGAGGGCCGCAAGGAACGCGTCATCCCAAGCGGGCTTGCGGCGGCGGTCTGAATTCATGATCGTGTTAATGTTTGGGGGGATCGTTGAATGAGAGACGGTGATGATCTCTTACTTAAGGGGTCGTATCGATCTATAACCCAAGTTGGGAGTTCAACCCGTGATTGTGGACTGTTATTGTTGGGAGAAAAGAAATTGAAAATTCTGCGTCAAACAGTAGCAGAATGTGACCCAGATGTGAGGTTGCTCCCAACGAAAGCGGAACTGTGGGCAAACCCAGACAATACCAGCTTCAGGCAAGTGAATAGGAGCCCACGCCCCACTTTATCTTCGATCTGTGACGTCGGGGCCACATTCTGCAGTGGTTGAGCAACGAGATGGAGGAAGCAGAAGTGCTTTGCCATTCAACACGGCCAGGCTGGTGATCGAGCCCCTTTCCTTTGTCTTTCCTCCACCACCTACATGTCCACTAAAGCTCTCGTAAATGGCTTCCTATAAGGTCAGGGCATTGCAGTGCTGCAGCGGTTTGTACTGAATTCCATCATACTCCTCCCCCCGAGCTCGGGTAACTTTGCGGCCTGGGACCAAAACGTTGTGTGTGGAGCGGGCTAATGGGTGAAATCTGTCTCCCCAACGACGACGAGTTCTTCATCGATTTTGAAATCCCTACATATGGCACGGATGAGTCTCTGTCGTCTGCTATCTGTTGAACCAGTAACAAGTTTCTGGAGGGCAATACGTTCATGCTATTCCCCATAACCAAGACATCACCGGCGGAAAAAAAGCAGTCTACTCTAATCCAGGCGAGTTTGAACCGATAATATAGAAGTAGTGAAGGTCAAAGACGTCAGGAAAGCAGTAAAGATATCTTAGTGCTTACATAACGATCTTTCACCCCTCTATCTCTTAGCTGACCAATTTATTCTTGCCACGCCCGACACCTTAGCTGAGTGAGGCCAGTAGAATAGGGATCCCCAAATACACTGTTATATTAATATAAAAGCCTTCATCATCTTTGACTTCTCTGCTTGAGTTCCCCTATGAGACATCTATCATCCTTTAACCCTCCGTCAACCATCCCTCATTGTTTCACTCGCAAGGATCGACCCCTAAGCGGGTCCCAACACCATATACCCGAAGCTTCCGCTTGATCAACATCTTCAACCTGAGCAGAGTAATTCCAAGTTCTATAAGAATCTCCTTGGTAGTTGGGCGGCATGGGTTATCGGGGACGAGTTCTTCCTGCTGCTGTTGATCATTGTTGGCCATGTCGGTTGTAGGTCATTTGCAGCACGAGCTGGTCGGCTTGGATAAGATCATTGGACGAGAAGCCTTTACCACGGTTGTCTCGGCCGTGTTTTTATGGGACTGGGGGAATTAGATAATCGACTTGAACGACACTGGTAGGCCACAGGTGTTGACCGTGCTTGTATGGGGCTAGCGGCATGGAATTATCGGCTCGGACGAGTTCATGGTGACTGTAAACTGGCCAGAAACCTTGGGTTTAGCCTTGGAGCGGAATGCGCTGCTGGTAGAGAACGAGAGATTGAGGGGTGATAGCATTGCGCTCCCCCGGTTGCGCGATTTGGGCGTCAAATTGGTCACTAAAGTAGAGTTGCTTGACGTCCAAGTTATCGGATACAGCGCGATCAAAGGCCATCTTTATGGAGGGTTACACTGAAAAGAACAAGTCAGTCATCTAATCACCGTATTTAACACGGCCACTCACCCATTTTTCAAACTTCCACTCGAAATGTGGGATTGAATTCCAAAACTTCCAGGGAAAGGCTTGGCCCACGAGCTGTCAGATTGAAGTTGAAAAGCGCCTTGGCAATGGGATCAGACTCTCTGGTACTCGGCCTTGTCTTCTCGTTCAGTTTGATGATGAACAGCAAGGACGAATATGGCATGGAAAATAACTGAGAATTGATCGTGCTGGGTAACTCGAAAAGACCGCAGCGAAGCGACACGGATGGAGGGTCGTGGAAAATTGCCGCTGCGAGCAAATTGCCAGGATCTGAAAGATGGTGAAAAGGCTGACTCCGTGGCAGAGCTTGGGAGATCCAGAGCGGTCGCTCAACCGTAAAAACAGTGATTGTGGGCAGATCCAAACAATAGCTCACGACAAGTGAACAGGAGCTTGGGTGCAAACCACCAAGAATCCACCTGAGCTCGCCGCCGTGTTGACGTGGGACAAACAGTGGGTTTTGGTGTATATACTGAAGCTGTGGCTGGCCCCTTAATCGTCAAAGAAACAAAAGGATGCTTGTCGCAGGCTTCACAAAGCTTCCACATGTCTGTGGCACATGACTTGCCCAAGGCGGCAAAAGAGACATCATGAAGAATAAATTCACAGTAATTACGCTAAGGAAGCAGGGAAATGCAATGCAAAACAACCAGAGCAGATCCATCGCTCATATCCAGACCATATAATGGCCATCCCTTGTTCCCAAACCGCTGAAACCCTCGTAATCCAGAGGCAATAACTCTCATGGAGCTATTCCCTTCTTTCCAACTCACCCTCTATCCCCCACTCAAACCTAGTGTCTGTCTTAGAGACAACATGTCAAAGACGTCCCAGGACTCCTTTTACATGTCCCGGGAAGGACCAGCGCATGGCCCAGCGCATGGGTCAATTCCATACGTCGCATTTACCCCCTTCTTGGAGAAATACGGCTCGGTCATGATCAGCTCCATAGCCTTCGCAGCCTGGGTGTGAGAGGCAAAGTGCCACTCGAGGGCAAACATACCGCCCGATGCCCCTCTGACAATCTTGTCCAGCTCATACTGAATGTTTTTCATCTGGAGGCACTCCTTCAAAAAAGCCACATTGAGGCCACCGATGAACCCCGTGATCACCAGAACTCTCGAAGCTTCAAGTGACAGCGTGCTCTGTGCTATCCGCTTCTTTGCCAAGCAAACCTTGACCTGCACCTCACCAACAGCAAGTTGACCTTCACGGGCTAGTTTTTGCGCAGCATTCCGCTCAAAAAAGACAACTAGGGCGGCAGAACTGGTGATCTTGCTGTAACGAACGCGACCGTAACCCCTGATGCTTCCAAGCAATTCAGAGAGAGTCACATCGTTGGGGAGACCGGAGATGAACAGACTGCAGCTGTCTCCAGGTTGAATGTCATCAGCTACGTCTTCAATGGACCAAGAGCTCTGCTGACTGTTATTCGATGAACTGCAGGGGCTGTCCGATAATTCCAATGTCCTCTTTGCATTCTCAGCGCGCTTGAAGGCTTGCCGAACCCGATCCAAGTGGTCATATGAATTGCCATTAAAAGGCTGTAACAGTCGATCGAGAGAACGAGTGGAGGCCGTAGCGGAACCTTGATCGAGAAGAGCGTGCTGACTACCTGTAGCGATGACGGGGGACTGGAAGGTTGACATATGTTGACCACAAGTGCTCGGTGTCGAAGATCGTGAAGTCGATATATGCTGGCGAGGAAGACCAGGGGGGAAAAATCGAGAGGTTGAGGTACGCTGGCCCGGGAGAGCGGGAGTCGAGAATCTGGAGAATCTGAGGTTTTTCTTGTCCGCAAAATCGATGGAGTCCTGGAAATCTGATAGCTGCCCACCTCTCAAGTTCATGGACTGCTGGTATTCCCAGACCGTATGATCACCTGTAGTGGGAGGAGGTGAGGTCGTGCGGGGTGTGTCCATCGTATCTCCCCGTGACTCTCTATCCTTGACCATTCTCTCCAACCATCCTGGCTGCAGGACTGTGGCAACCTTTCCACCATTCCTTAGAGATTTGAGGGGAACGTGGGGTGAGGCCTGGGTTGTCTCCAACTCTTTTTCTTTGGCGTTGCGCTCCAACCATCCCGTAAGATAGGGGTCTGCGAAAGGGCAGTCATCGCCGCAACTATCGTAGCACGAAGCTCTGTAGGGCTTGATAACGAGAACACAGTCAGTCGCAAGTCTTTTGAGCATTTGTCACCACAGAGCGACATACTTGAGGGGCCGGATAAGCAAGCAATGGCGATGGCGCTACAAGTGGTGAAGATGGGTCAAAAGGGACCGCGTCGGGGCGTAAGCCATACTGTCCAGAGAGTCCAAGAGGAGAAGGTGCATGAGGCGTAACCGGCCGGCTATGGAATTCGTGATGAGCATAGTAGTTGCCATGGGCATGAGGATTCCCGACGAGGCTGCTGTGGTCCGGAGCTGAGTAGCTGCGGTGGAAGGCGGGATGGAACATCTGGTGAGGGGGGTAGAAGGCGCTGTACGCATTGGCACTATAGTACCCATCATTCATGCCAAATTGTTGTGGCGGTTGAGGAGGACCAGTTCCGTCGCTTGAGTTGACATCGCGACTCTCGCGAGGCGCACGATACCTGCTAGCGCGGGTATTGTTGAGCCACGTCGTCGGTCGCATCGTGAATTCGTTAGCCAAGTCGGAACAGAGCAAGGGTAGCGAAGGGGAGGGGTGGATGGCTGGTACAAGGCAAAATAAGAATGCCTAGAGTCAATGTCACTTTGATAGTAATGTGCAGCGGAAGGGAAAGAAACTGCCGCGCAAAAGAGAACTGAAGGCCGAGGGTGGAGAGAGAGCCAGATACCGTAGCGTCTTGACCAGAAGTTTTCATCACGGAAGGTGGGGGAAAGAAAGAGAAAAGGAAGGTGCTCTCCAATTCACCTGCCTCCGGACACTCGCCCGATCTTTTTACTATACAAAGGACTTCTACCACTGAGTGCATGCTCCCTCATCAATGCCAAAACTACCAGCTGCGCACTTTGCGACCTTGGGGCATTAGCTCGTAAAAACACTGCTAGCGCGCTTATTTCCTTTATGCAATAGCACATTTTTATGTTCTGATATCCCAGAGTAATTTCAAATATTTCATGCTTGATTGGGCATTGAACAATACTTGGTATCATCTTGCCCCCGACTCTGACCACTCAGCAAGGTATCTGAAGACATTTCCACCGTCCAGCTACGTCACTTCAAGACCTATCCTCAGTTCTTCCCCTCTCCTGCGACAAATGAAGGGGGGTTGGGGATACCAGAATATCAGCATGTAACCAGCACCACTGTGATTTCACTTTACGTACCTTCAAGTAGTTCCTGCGTCTCCATTGACATCGTCAGCGGGGAACAGCCTACCAGTCAACCCATATAATGATTGTTTATTTGGTGTCGAGATTGATGGCCCAGAGAATGGTCCCTAGACGTTATACAGGTTCTTGCAACTGTAGGGATTCGGGACTCACCACATATCTCGGCCGCTCCATCATTGGTCGGCAACTATCGTTTGCTAGCCCCAACCACCGAGGTGTTCCTCACAACACCAGCGCTCCACTTCAACGTTCTCACCTGTATATTCCCGACTTGGAAATGGTTGGTGGTTGTCAAACAAGCCACAGGCAGCACTAACCAGTTTGAGAGAGATAAATACATGAGCAGAAGAGCAGAGCAGTGGGACGAAAAGATTCCCTACAAAGGATCTTGAGGCCACTGAAGATTATTGAAATGAATTGAACCGTTGTTCCAAGCCCTGAACTCCAGCCCTTGTGACAGTGGTGAACTTATCCTTGACTGACCCGATCTGATTCATCTAAACATAAGCAGAACCTCCTATGACTATCAGAAATAAACACTTCTCCAACCTCTTCGTCACACTCGCAGAAGAAATGGTAGGCAATTTTCGCTGTTGCGCGTTCGCGACGAGCTTTCGCCGCTCAGATGGCTTGCAGCAGTTGAACACAAAGCACTTCGATGAAAAACCAGAATGCATAGAAAGAGGCCATGGTGGCAAATTATCAACAAAACCCGTACGAGCATACTACAATAGTCAAACATCAAGGTTGTCCTTCCGTTTTCCCCCATAACCTATCAATACGGCGCAGTTAATAGTTCGATATGCCCAGCTTCTTTTAACTTGGTCAATATGGCGCCCAATTCCTTCCCCACGCCAGGATCGCCATTGGCGAGGCCGTCATCGACCGTTTGCGTGGCGATTTGCGAGGGTTGCGGTCAAAAGTGCACCGCCGCCCCATGATCCAACCTGCAGGTTTTGATACAATACCCCAAATGTCTCCGAAAACCATGCTCCCGCGAATGATCAAAACTCGGGTGTGGAAAATGGGCAAGTTGCTCTCGGCGGTACGAATTCGGTTCATCTGAATCTGAGAAACCATGCCGCGGATAGTGAAAAGGGAAGAATTCAACTTGCTGTGATGGAACATGGCTTGAGCTGCCTTGTGCTCGAAGAAAACGACTTTGGCGGCCGCGTGGGTATGACCGGCATTTTCGTTGGGAGTATTGATGACGGTAGCGAAGATTCGACCGTATCCGCAAATGCGCTCCAGAATTTCCTTGACTTCAACGTCGCGGGGATTGAAGTTGATGTTTTATAGCTTGAAGAAGATACCCTCTGAGGAAACCAGGAAACCTGTCAGACAGGCAATTTGCTGCCCATCCAAGTCCGAAGCAGCGGAAGGCGACAGGGGAAGATATTCTAAGTGGAAAAACACGGCAGGCGTGCCGCTTCTGGAGACATTGTTGGCAACTGCGCATCAGTGAAAAAGAATGATCCTAAACTGCGTGAAGTCGCGTTTACTACACTGAACAGCAACCGCAAGAGAGGTAGGCACATTGATGAAAGGAGTGGCAAGGGCAACCTTGTCGTGTGGCTGGCAGATTTTGGTTGAGGTACGTAGGCGCGCAGCTGAACTTGGCATGACCGAAACCAAATTCTCTGAAAGTCAAAATGTGACCAGAACACGTGGACGATACGCAATGTGAGAATGATCAAAGATCTAATAACCTTCTTATGATAATTAAGACTTCCTTGAAACGCTGTGCGCTCGCCCGCAGGGCCGGCAAAACAGCTGAAACCTACACCAATCGAACCCTCTCAAAAAGCCCTACACAACGAC
>MU866604.1:0-12690 GCA_033296915.1 Triangularia setosa | reverse complement strand
TGTGTGTGTGTGTGTGTGTGTGTGTGTGTGTGTGTGTGTGTGTGTGTGTGTGTGTGTGTGTGTGTGTGTGTGTGTGTGTGTGTGTGTGTGTGTGTTGTAAGTCGGAGTGGTGAGGAGGATGATGAAGAATCCTGGATTTTATGCTGTGAGTTTGTGTATTAAGGGCTGAATGAAGCTTTGGTGGGCTCGGGAGCCTGGGAATTTGGTTTTTGTGTTTCGATTATGGATAAATCTGATGCTCAAGATAGTTCGGTAGAGCATTGTCACGATGCAATCCAAAAAAAAAAGGTGCACAACATAAGTGAGATATACAAATTTGTTTTCAATTTTTGAGTCCTCTTTTCTCTTTCTGCTTTTGCTATCCCTCCTCTTTCTTTCTTCCCTTCGCGTCTTGCAGCACTCTTCATCTTCTTCTTTCTACCCTATATCTAAGCCTCTCTCCCTGTGAAAAAAGCGTGTAATAACGCCTATACTATAGATATTCTAGACCTTTTTTCCCCTCAATAGATAGTAGAAAAAGTGTCGGGAAAATCCGTCACTCTCCTCCCCCGCCCCAAAGACCAGAGAAAAACGTGCGTGTAGACGTTTGGTATCTCTCTAGAAATGCAAGCAACAAAACACGACCAACACACCAAAAATTTCCTCTCAAGCCTTCAAAAATATAAAAGCTCCTTTCCGCAGCTCCAAAACAAAATATCCTAGATCAGACGCCAGAAAATGACAAATGATGAAAATGCTGATGATGATTTAAAAAAAAAATGCAAGGCAAGATCCATCATGCTTTCCAGCAAGAAAACGCCCCTTGTTGGAAACAGAGCGAGGGAGAAAAAAAACCCAAAAAAAAAAAAAGCAAGGCCCGGATTGTTGTTGCTGTTGTTGATAAAGTACACTTGAAAATGAAACGCGGGCCGGGAGCAAAGTCGTTGCAACAAGGGTCCAGACCGGTCCAGAATGTCGAAGAGAAAAGGTTAAAGGCGAAAATGAACCAAAAAAGCCGTTGAAATACATTCTCAATTTCGCGGCAAATAAGCGACCGGTGACATTTAGCGCACCTGCCGGACCGTTGATGTTGTGTTCGGTTAAACGCTGCCCCGATTCATGCTGATGGCGTGGCGGCGCTTAAGACTCTCCAGGTCGTCATCATAGGCGCTGCCTTCTCCGTCGCTCATGGGGCTGTCCCGCTTTCCAAGACCCATGTCGTATTCGCCTCGCTCGGTAGAAGAGAGAAGCTTGCTGTCGGCGTTGCGGCCCGCCGAGGACATGGCGTCCGATTCGGCGCGCGCGTTATTAAGCATCACGGGGAGCTGGCGCCGGCGGGCATTGATGAACCAGTTGGAGATTTGATCTGGTTGTCAACGGTTAGTGGCGTGAAAACAAAGATTGGGGTTTCCCAACGGTGTGACGCTACTTACTCATTTGGAGCCCCGTTTGGCGCATGAGCTCCTGCTTCTCGTCCTCGGTTGGATAGGGGTGGTGCAAATGAGCGACGAACCAGGCACGAAGCTTGTCCGTCGTCTCCTTGGGCAGGTTTCCGCGCCGCTTGCGCTGCTTATTCTCACCGTTCATGCCCATGCCCCCGTGCTCACCAACGCGCATGTACTCTGGGTAGCCCGAGTTATAGCTACCGGCCGAGAAAGGTGTGCGGTCGAAAGGCCCGACAGAGCTCATGGAGAGCGACTGGACGCGCGATGGGTGGTGGTAGCCAAAGTAGGCGTTGGATCGGTGGTGGGAAGGATAGCCTTCCATCGAGTTGGAGCTAGAGTGGCCTCCCATAATGTGACGGAAGTTGTCGGGATAGTCGTCCTCGCTCGATGGGCCACGAACCCGGGGCATGGCCGCAGAGCGCTGATCAAAGTTCATGGTGGGAAGTCTCGGAAGGGTAGGCCGATTCATGTATCGGTCCGAAGATTCGATGGGTGCTGAGTCTCTCATGAAGGGAAGGTTTCGTTGTAAGGCGTAGGGGCTTCTCCGAGATGGGCTGGCCCAAGTCTCGGTGGTGAAGGACCTGGAAGTGATGGCAGGAGACATTCCCCGGCTTCCATGATACTCTCGTTGGGGGCTGGGATACATTCTTGGGATCTGGCTTCCTCGCTCGTCCCTGTCCTCCCCAACCGACAACCGCCTGCGCTTGTTCTGGTTTGGTGAATGCGTGTAGGACGGAGGGGTGATGGCGCCAGCAGGGTATCCTCCGATGGGGGATGCTACAGAGGACGGCACTCTAGTGTTTGCATCTGAAGGCCTCGACTGCATCGACAGCTCAGGGATCATCTAGTTCTCTTGTTAGCTGACCACACGACCCAACGAGAAAGCACACCGAGTCAAATACCTGGCGGATCGAGGGCAGAGCAATTCTCTCGGGCTCACTCGGCCGTCTCGAGTTGAAGCCATACTCTGTCTGTCTGTTCTCGTCCCAAGCAAACTCACGCTTGAAGGCAGAGTGAGGGGTGGGTTGGGCCATGGCGATCATCGACATGGTGTTGTAGTTTTCGGTTTGGTGGCCGTGAACACGATAAGCAGTTCCTGAGGGGCTATATTCCATGTGGAACACGGAGTGGAGCTTATTTTTGATGCCTGCCGCACAGCGAGCAACTTCTATCAATAGATCGAAGGCGAAGACTCGGCTATCTCGGCGTGATGATGTAAGGTGGTGGATAGTTCGGTAGAAGCGAAGAAGTGATGATGTTTCGAGTCCTGCCGATTTCAGAATGGGATGATGATGATGATGTATCGATGCAGTGAGGCAGGAGGTTTGGATGAAAGGGGGCGAGTGATATGAGTCTTTTTGTAAACTGTGCCGGCTGCGTTCCCAGGTGCCAGGACCGCCTTCCCGAGTCTCGATTAAAGTTGGCGATAGGATGCAACGGGTTTTGACGCACAGATGGCCTCCCCAAATAATAAAAAAATAGCTGCAAGGCAAGTGTCGACGCAGTCGCAACGGCGGGAAGCTTAATTCGAAACCGATACCATCAAGAAGCGAACAGGCCAAGCTATCCAGGCTAGAGGGTCAGCAAATTCCCTAATGGTCTCCGAGAGACATTGGGCGCTGGTTGAGGGAAAACGGTCCGCTCATCGACAGTCAAGGCTTTTGCACAGCTGGTGAGAGGGCGGAAGCAAGTTTTTGAGAGAAGGCCAGGAAGAGGCTCAACGGGAGTTATATTAAAAGCTGGAGCAGGATGAGATCGTATGGGGCCACCCTAACGCACAACAAGGCCGGGCATGTGAGCAGGGGGGGCGAGGATGACATCGACAACCGGCCAGGGGGGCCAGGACAAGCAGCTGCTCCAGAGTACGAGTACGTATGGTGGAGAGCTATTTGTACGATACGCCCCTGTACTGTAAGTACAGACGAGCAAGAAACAGACAAGACAGACGGGCAGGTCGGCAGGGCGGGAGCACAGGGACAAGGGCAGTTCGGCTGTGGCCCGGTCCTTGGGGCATGGGGGTGAACCAGTGTGGAGTGTGCAGGCTAGGTTTGTTGCCAGTTGCCAGACGAAGAGCACTGCGTTATTGGGGAAGTAATAGGTTAGCATACTGCAAGACCGCGCAAGGTCTCTAGCGTAGGGCCTTTTTTCAAGGTGAGAAACCCCGGGCCCGAAAGACAGGAAACGGACGGCATCAGTGCCATGTAACCCCCCCCCTCTGTCTGCTCTCTGCCTCCTGCTGTGTCGGCGGGTCAGGGCCTGCGGCAGCGCTGGGGTGGCGTTGCCTTGGTGGTGGTGGTCGACACGGACTGGCAGGCGTCGAACAATGGCAGGACGATGTGGTGGTGGGACAGCGGCGAGAATCCCGGATTCCTCACAATACCTAGTAAAAACGGTACAGACACACAGACGAGAGGAATCTTGGAAGCTTTGTAAGGTGCAGCAGCCAGGGCAGCTGTGGTGCCGAGGGTCGTGCTCCGTGGCTCAACTCGTTGAGGTGTAGTGTAGCAAGGCTCTCGCAAAGAGAAGGCCCATGTGGACGGTACTCCGTACTCCGTGCATAGTGTGCTGTACCGTACAGTACCGACGTCCACGGGCCAAGTGCTAGCAGAGGTAGGTCGGTAGGTAGGGGAAGATGCAAGAGATGTTGGCCAACAGGGGTCTTTGCTGTGTCTACCTACCCCCTCCCCCCCCCCCCCCCTTGTCGTGGGCTCGGTGGGGCCCCCAGTCTCATTGCACGACGGTTGGTGAAGCTAGATGAAATTGCCCGATGGAAGAAGATTCTCTGACAGGGGTATCCCTTCCACGCGTGCCATTGCATCTGCAGACACGCACGCCCTCCCAGTCCAGTGCGTGCACCGCGCCAAGCCAAGCATACGGGAGTTCTGTCCTGTTCGAGCTGCTCGGAGGAGGCGCCGTAGCTTTCCGCTGGGTTCTGCGCACTTTTTGACAGCATCTCAGCCCTGCCTTTTTTGATTTCTCATAGGTAGGTACCAAGCGACAGTCAAGAGCCACGGGAGACTGCGTCTTGGGAATGAGAACCACGAACACACACCATGCCCGTGACCGGCGGTGACATGCGGAAGCAGCCCGGCGAGTCCCCCGCTGGGGTCAAGATCCCCGTCCAACCCCCTGTCCTCAAAACGCAACAATGCACGCGGCCGAGGTTCAATCTCATTCTCATTCTCATTCTCTCTGACAAAGGCGACAAGAGTGAATGAGAGCGAGCAGCCCGAGGGCCTGGAATGAAACGGCAGCGTCGACTAGGTACATGTCCATTAGTCAGTGCTCGTCTGCCAGACAGTGAAACTTGCCGTTTGCCGGCTCTTCCACGGTGCTGGGTCCTGAGGCTAGACAGGTCGAGGGGGCGTGGGAATGTGAATCGTGAAATGTGAATCGCAATTCCGAAAGTCCATGTACCGACTTAGTGAGGTCATGGCGTGGTGCTGGCCTTGTGGCTAACTTGAATCGCTGTGGAGGCCATCAGGCTGGACGTGCCTGACGTGGTTCTGTGGCTCTGCATCCCCAGAAGTTCGAGTTTGCTTTTTTTTTGTTTTTGGTCATTTCGATCCCCGTTGACAGGAGTCCGAAAAGCATCGGACTGGAGATAAATTGCTCGCAAAGGCCCGAGTTTGGTGCTGTGAGCTGCCCCGGCATTGGTTGGCATCTGGTCGCTGTCTGCCAGTGCAGCCACACCAATTCCCGCTAGGTTGACGGGCGCGACGGGACTGGAGCACAGAGCGCCTGCTGGACAGTGAACGTGGAAGCGAAGCGCCGGCAGCCACAACTTGGTCCTTATGCTCTGTACTATCAAAGTCAAGTGACAGATCAGTAATCTGTTTGCCGCGCCATGATTCAGATTATGGCCAAATATCAACACGGCTATCAAGCCACCCGTTCCTGGTGAAGCCGGCGAGAAAGGGCCGTCACTTACGGAACAGTAAACTACGGGTATCTCAATTCAAAATAGAAGGTGGGGCCGCGATAATCACAGCTGCCAGATCTGACTGGATTTTTTGACACTTTGCGGTGGGGAAACTCGCAATTCCGTCATCGAGTTCTCAAAGTTCCCTGATATCTATCTATCAATCACGTCAATCTCAGCCGGGCCAGCTTCGCATCATCTGCGGGGAGTGCCGTCCCGCCCATGGGTTTGATAACAGCAGCCAGGCAGGAGGCACATTTCAGTGTATGTTGCTTCTGCTCGGTAACGACATTGGCTAACTGACACTATTTCTAGACACCGAGACGCTACCTGCAGGTCCCAGTCCTCGGGATCTCGAATGAAGATTTCGGAACAAGATGGTTCAGCTACCGTCTGCTTGGGCCGCAGGTAGTTTATCTGGATGAAAGGGACCAAGGGCAGCCGATCTTGCACGCGGATCGCCACAAGCCCAAAAGCCTATCCGCCTGCTCACCCACCGTGTCGGAATAGCCTCCGAGTCCGCATCCTCCGCCGTGGTGCGACGCTTCAATTGTGTATCAAGCCAAGCGCCGTGTCTTTGCTCTGAAGCTTCACGGGACTGTGTTATCACTATCAACACATTGCCAAGTCGAGGTTTTTTCATGATTACATATATGGTAGGGCGCTCGGGCACCAGTCGATCAACTAAGGTGAGATTGTGAAACACCCTGCCCATGTATGGTATCGGAACCTGGCGATTGGCTGCTCGGTGAGCCTGTGGGGGTCAGCAACGGCCACGAAACTAATTGCCGGGCTCTGATCTAGGTTGCGATTGGTGCCCTCAGATCTGTCAAACCAAACTGGGAAGTTCTTTGGTCAGGTCGCCGAGTGGGAAGCCACATCCCAACATCAATACACGGCCCTCCGGATTGCGCATCCGAATACTGTCCTGGCAATTGCTCTGGAGTCTCATCACCGTCCGTCTGGCACCGGATCGACGAGCATACTCTAGATACATCGATACCAACCACCTCACTGCTGACGGATGAACCACGGCAACGGACCTTGCTTGCGAAACCATTCATTGCACGCCGGTGACGCGCCAGCCTGCTGACGTTTCAATATCTTGTTATTAATATCGCCCTCCGCCAGGCTCAGCTAGCTGCATGACTTCGGCATCGGAGCAACATTCCAGATGTGCACAATACGCTGTGGAAGAGAAGGCTACTGCCTGCCCTTCGATGTCACGGTAGAAGCGTGTTGTACGACTGTCTGTCCTCCAGCTCGTGGAAAACATATGTCTCCTCGTGTTTTACACGTCAAGCGGTGAGGAGCTCAGCCGACTCACACATGACACCTCTAGGCCAATCAAGGCCAGCGCCAACGCTCTGGGCTATCCAGCCATCACACAAGTGTTCAATGGATTGCTGCACAAGGCCGGACGGGGAAGGCATCGAGTATCTCATAATATCGTCTGCCTTGGGAAACCGCAGTACCAGCACACCCAAGACTACTCGGCTCGATTTACCATTGTGTGGGCGATCGATCTTCATCAAGCTGTGGCGTTTCGTTACTTTGATATGGCTAGTATTTTCACATTCTCGCAGCTTCAGCTTCAGGGGGGGGGGGTTTGCCCGTCATATATTTGAAGCAACAACCGCCCCCCAGCTGCACGTCAGTTCCGGATAGACCGCTGCGCCATGGACAAAACCCCCGCCCACCACCCAACAATGAACAAATGGGTTGCACACAGATCGGTGTCCCGTCAAACGATTGGGGACTGACGCGGGGAAGATGCGATTCGTAGTGGTACAAGCTGGCTGGGCCTTGGCTGCTGACTCCTAGTGTCCTGTGTGGAGGTTTCCGGCTTCATCAGACGCGGAGATCTCGCATCCAAGACACTTACTAGGCCGAATGTGCCAGCACATACATGCTGCACGATCAGGACCATCGTCACTTCACCTACCTGACAAAATGTCCTGTACGCCCCGAGGATTACAACTGTTTTGGATGGAGCGTCGTCCATCCTAGTCGACTAGACCACCAACAGCTTCCCCAAACCCCTACCGCCAACCACCTTCCCGATGACACCCCGCCATTGCCGCTCCGATCGGCTAGAATCAACCGAGAAGTTGCTCCACCAACATGGTAGCAGGTGTGAACCCAGGATTTCAGGCCATCCCGCCTGAAGCTGTTCTTCCTGGGCTACAAGTAAACCTTGAAACGGCCTTTTGATGCTTCACTTTATCTTCACGTACGATGTTGAAATGATGCATCCCGCACTCTCTGCGCGCAACACACGGTCCGCTTACAAGGGGCAAGACTGTAAGTAGACTGGACAAGAAACGG
This sequence comes from Triangularia setosa, assembly GCA_033296915.1. Taxonomy (NCBI): domain Eukaryota; kingdom Fungi; phylum Ascomycota; class Sordariomycetes; order Sordariales; family Podosporaceae; genus Triangularia; species Triangularia setosa. The sequence continues at coordinate 5,016 of MU866604.1, read as the reverse complement.
TTCAGGAGAGCCATACAATTAATGCCATGTCGTGCAAAGCGGAGCGAGGTGATCAAGGCTTCGAACACGAGGGGCTGACATTCAATCTGCTGGACGACACACAGTAATAATAGATAGGTTCTCAGGGGAACAACGCAACAAGGAGGCAGGCAACTGGTGTTTCCTCGTTCGGTGACGTACATATTCGTGGGTGTGTGCCGGAAAGCCTATTTTCTGCCGGTACCCTTAAAGTGCAGCTCCAAGCACGCAGTTATCGCCCAACTCCAGCGGTGGCTACCTTCTCTGTTCGTGAGAGGTCCTTTCATCTGGCGCCTGACAGCGACATGCTCCGTAAGCCGCCTTGGGACCGCACAGCTAGGTCCGGTAACCTCGCAAGCGCCATCCTTTCTCGGACAGGAGCGAAGCTATTCCGAACCGTGCTGTCTCCGGGTCGCGTCCCGCTTCGTCCCATCTTTTGGCCGCTCAGTCAGCGTCAAGACGACGAACTACGGATCCTGGATTCTTGCGCAACACAATCTGGCATGGACAGGGGAAAAGGCGCGATGTCTTGATCCAGGGGGGCACGCCAAGATGAGTTAGGGAAACAAAGTCAACCGGGGAGGGCATTGCCCGCACCAGGGGTAACCTTGACTGGGAAGACAAACCAGGGTATGGCGTAGTGTACTGTACATTACTGTATTTCACCTGTATTGGTACACATAACACGAGGGAAAACCCCCACTTGGAGGTGAGCAAGGACTAACTCTCTTTGCTAGACTATCAACCACAGCAACAGCAGTGCTCCGACCTCCAAGCCGGCCAAATCAGGACATTGTTACAGGACACCCGACGCCCACATCCCGGCCTGTCAATGCCTGCCATTGCCCTGACCGGGGTTGCGGAAACAATTCAAACGGACAGCCTCGGCGATCCCCTCTCCTCCACAAGCTCATCGAGAAGACAAGCCCTAGTCACGAGGAAGAGCGCATCCGATGATTTGAGATTCTGGTGCAGCATATGCATCCTTTCCCAAAGGCCTGAATCGTGCAATCGATCTTTCAGCTCCCAAGATCGGGCCTCTGCAGCCGTCATTGGCCGGCTGTGCTGGGTGAACGAGACGGAGTTGTTTGTGCCTATCGCACCAAAGGGGAACACTGTGTGGAGACAGCAAGTGCATGACTGTTTGGAACAAATCGTCAATCTTGCAGACAATGACCGCAGCACAGCATGTTCCAAAGGCAGACAACGGTGAGAACAACGTCGACTACGGAATCAGCAAGCAAGGCCCCGCGGCACCGCAAGAAGGATCTGACGGTTTCGCGGGAAGTCTTGCCGTCTAGTAAACCCCCCGACTCAACCCCGGGGCAAGGCTCAGACGGCATGGTGCTCCGTCCCTCAGGCTCTTTCCCATTCTTGCCTACCCAATTTATCATGACATCAGCCGTTCGCCGGCCACCGACGGGTAGTTACAGCGGCCTTCGATAGGACGAGAGAAGCGGTTGTGGGATGAAGTCGCACAAAACATGCGACACACTCTTCCGCCATGGCACAAATGTCACCGCCGCCGTGGTCACAGCCCAAACAAAAAAAAAAAAAAAAAAAGAAAAAAAAAAGGAGGCAGGAGCTGAGTCCGAAACTCCCATCCCGTACCGCGGCCAAGCAATTTTCGTCGCTGGTCTCGCCGGTACACAATGCGCTCGCTTGACACGTTGCCCGCCGTGTTGGAATGCGGGACCGAGTCGGTGAAATATCCAGGCGTTTTTTATGCTCTTCTCAGCCGCTCCTTAATAAGCTCGTCTTCTTTGCTGCCTTCTTGTCCAACCCTACGAGTCCATACGATGCTACACGACCTTTATTCCGAGCAGGATGCCGCCGCCACCGCTGCCTTCTGTCTTTCAGCTGGACAAAAGGCTCCCAAGAGAGCGTCGAGAGAGGATAGCTCGTCAACACTGGTACTTGGTAAACGTTTCGAGGAACACCACTTGAACCAACCTGTTGGCCATGCTCGCTCGTCAGTCTTGACAGAGATGGTTCCTGCAGGAAGCGCAGTGCAGGCAACGCGGACTGTTAATTAATATATCTGACATGTACAGGAACCGCCAAGGACTGCCAACTGCCGCACTAATAACTACGGCCGTGATGAGGAGGATCGCATGCCAGCCGGTCCAGCCGAGCCTTGCAGGAGGACTCGAGGAAGGCCCGTTGATCCCGTTAGGCATTGTCGAGGGTGACATGGCTGTGGATGTGTGTCTGATGTTCAAAGATCAACAGGCCAGTATAAGACGGAGCTTGCCGAGAAAGTCGTCAGCTTTCCACTTCTGTGCGCCTTCCACAAATGGATCATCGCTCAGACGGACACGTGGACCGAGGAGAGCAGCACCAATAACTGTACACTCTTCTTTTCTAGTAGGTCCCTGTCAAAAGCTTCCTTGCACCTGATACATGCGGAAACGGGATTCGGGAAGCATTGGTGGAAAAGAAGGACTTGTCTTTCGTTGTTAACCAACAGATCCCGTTCGGCGATAAGGAAAAGGAAATCCGTATACCTAGGGGGCCCCTTGATATGGAATTTGGATGCGGCATCTAGGGGACCTGCTCAAAATAGTGCAGCTTTTCGTCACTGTCATCTGATGTTCTCCGCAAAAAGCCCTGACTAGCAAAAGCCCCGGTCCCCGAACGGGCAGGGCCTGTATGACGCTCTGTTCGGAAGGACAAGTGGAGGTCATGGTTCGATGACATCCCGAAGATGCAGCATCCTTGGTGGATCTCCTGGGCGAAATGACACCTGGGTTGCGTCAACGCCTTTTCTTCTGCGTTCGCTGCGGGCTGCAGCTTTCCATATTGATGGCCCCGTCTTTTTGTATTAAACTTCAGGGGGTTGGAGGAGAGCAAAGCCGGAAGATGCACACGACGACGGATCCGGAGCGACGGCGGTACTCTCCGGCTGGTTTCCTTGCAACACCCCCTCGACTACTTTATGCCATACGACCACGATAAGCGCGGGAGGAGATTTACCAAGTTGTAAACACGCCAGTCCGAATACATAGCCAGTTTAGCGAGCGAGGTGGGCTTACCGTACACATGCTGACAGTTGGGGAGGATCAGCAAGATCTCGGCTACGACGCTGGTGGTGGCGATGATATGAGGCTCCTTCCCTTCCGCTACCCCTTGATGTTCTCAACCGTGGAGCCGAGGGAAGGACCGCCGGGCGTCTGTCTTGCCAGGCTTTACCTTTCTACAAGGTCACAGCATCACGCCGTTGACCGAGATGCCTCCGAATGGAGGGAAAAGAGAAAACCCGAACGAGATGGCTTGACTGGAGGAAAGTCATCATCCTCCTTCCGTATCGGGACAAGGTGGCAGCTCTGCGTGCCGCGTAGGGGACTCATGCCTCACGGGACATGCGGGACTTGTTTTGCTAGTAGAACAAGTTTAAACGTAGCCAAGGGATTCTTTCCTTGTCCTTGCACGCAAGCTTGTTGTTGTGGAGAAAGAAGCATGGGGTGGCTCTCTGACTCCGCAAAAATAGAGCATGACATTTTTGACAGCAGAAGTTTCAAACGAGACCTGTCAAGTTTGACAGCCGCCAAGCGGTCCCTGCCGCTGTTCTGGTCTTCTCTTTTGGTTTTAGCGTTGCGATTGACCGTTGGAGCAAAAGAAAAAAAAAGAGGGGAATAAAGAGTCAAGACGAGGGTGCATTCGGCTTTCTTGTCCCCTTCTTTTCTCCACAGACTCTTGTTCCCCGATTGGGGTCCCATCGGCTCATCGACTTTCACGTGTCGAAAGGGAAACGGCAATGTGAGGGAAGGAATCCACATGCTCGGCACGCGCGTGCTGTAGCGACAGGAGGGAGAGTTCGGCTTTCATCAACAAAAAAAAAAAAAGATGAGGAAAAATGTCCACAGGCTCGGGATTAAGGATGATGGCGTCTGGGCTTGAAGCCATGTGGAAATCTGCTTGGGTCACTGATTCTTTACACTTTCCTCTTCTGCTCACCTCCGCCCCAACCATTTTCTCACATGCGGTAGTTCACCGATGTGGTCTCGGTGTTCATCAAGTTGATGATCGACTTTTTTTTCTCTCGCTTTTTTTTTTTTGCTCATGGGCATCTGATTCGATTCATTCGCAGAACGCCGAGGTCTCCGGCGACAAGGCTTCCCTGCTGGTCCCATGGGAGAGAATCAGTGCCATCATGACTTTTTCTCCACAAAATCTTATTCGTACAATAGCTTCCATCTGATTTTTTGCGCGCACAGGGGGTTGTCAAGTTTGCTACTACACGGAGTACGCATGACATAATCTATGGGTGCACGAAATAACGGTCACATCAACTACCACTGTAACTAAGTGCCGCGTCGGAGGTTTCTCACGTTGTTGTTGTTGTTGTTGTTGTTGTTGTTATGAAAGAGGTTTAGTGGGATGTGTTCCGACTTTAACTTGTCCTCGTTGAAATACTACACGATGACGGGTTGTTTTTTGCGTGAAGGTCACACCGGTTTTTAGCATGGTGAATTGGTGGCGAGGCGGGAGGAGAACATGGTATGAGCATTGTAATAATACAAGGGACTTATATAAGTTCACGGAGTGAAGGTCTGTTTTGGGCAATAAGCTCGCCGGGTTGGGGAGGTTTTGACGTTTCATCCAGGGCCCGTCGCAGCGCAAACCGCCTGCCAAACCCGCGATGCAGTATTGTTCCAAGCGAAGGGAACAAAGGGAAGTATGATGGTGGGTGGGGGGAGGGGGGAATGAGGGAATGACGAAAAGGGGGGGGGTAAATCGGATGGTATGGGGGGGAAACGGTAAACGGGTTTGACATGTCCGGGGGTCCTGTTCTAGTTGGTCCATGCGGCCGCGGCGGAGGACCTGTCAAAAACTGCACAAATTGATGAACCAAGATCTGGGGGGGGGGGGGGGGGGAAAGGTCTGTGTGGTTTCGCTCGTTATTAGCTCTAGATTGGCAAAAAATTAAATTTTTTTTTGGTTTGCGGTTGTGGATGCCCATAACCGGTGGACAAGGACAAAAAGGTGTGGTGGTGG
>MU866603.1:0-12792 GCA_033296915.1 Triangularia setosa | reverse complement strand
CTATCTACAAGCTATCTAGTTCCTCCGTATATATAGACCTGTGATTCTCATGGACCGTTGGACCGTTCATAGTACGTCGGTCCATCGGTCCCCTTATAAGTGGTTGTCCCGGACCGTTGGACCGACCTCCACGCATCGGTCCATCGGTCCACCTCTGATTGGCTGTCTGCAAGGCCCACCCGTGTTCAAGGTTGCAACACCTCGCCAAGTGGTTCGGGGTTTTGTGGTATGGTAAGCGGAGGTTCGGCTGTGGCGTAATGCTCGTCGAAATAAGTTATAAACCGTCGTTGGATTTGCTGAATTCGGTGTGAATCTTCGTTGCGGTAAAACATCCGCACCCACTTCATCCTACGTCCCGGGTGAAGAATGAGAGCTGCCCAATAAGCAGGCGTCTCATCTAGTATCTCCATATACTTCTCAAGCTTGTCGATGGCGTATTTAATGCTCGATTGGAGACTTGAGAAGGAGGGGACCTCGAGGTCATCGTGAAGAGGAGTTCCGAGCTCGATGCGGGGATCTTGCGGCGTAGCGGCAACTGGGCGACGATGCCCAATGCCGGGGAGGTCAACTTCGTAGTCGGCGAACCGGGCTGGCACGCGGCGAATCCGCTGCGGGTGTTGTTGTGCCCGGGGCACCAGGAATGCAGGGAGAAGGCCAGCGGGGCGCTCGTTGTTGGGGGGAAATATAGAGTGTTGAAATACAGCACTTATTTGTGGATTTTACAGTATGTTCTTTATCGTGGCTCACAGCACTCAATGGCTTCAAGCCACAACGTCCATAACGCCCACAGCGGTCACAAGGAGCTACAAAGTTCTCATACAAGCCACTGTGGCTAACTGAACTGATGGAAGTTGTGGGGATCGATAAGGAGGAAAACGAGGTCTTGGATGCCTATAAAAGGCTCCTCTCGCAGTGTATTTGGAATGGTCTTTTCTTTCTTAAGTTCAAGTTCAAGTCAAACAGTCAAAGCCAATATACTGGTTTACCACACTTTCTTTCAGGGCACAGTTCCCTGCAGTTCAGTGTCTGCCATTCTATTTACAGGGCATAGTTCCCTATACTTGCCTTCCTTCAGTGTCGCTTCGCACCGTCGTACTTCGTAGTCCAAGGACCCCAGAGTCTTCAGGTAATTGCTTCCGACCTACCCGGCAGGGCATACAACTAGCCTGCCGGCGATATATCTCAACACTTAGTTTCTATACTTGCAGTTCCACGTCCATCTGCTGGTGACACACCATTATGGCGTTTACGGCCAATAGGGTTATGTTTATTAGCCAGGAGACTTTTGTCCTTTCCGTTTATAGTTGGGGGCAAGGGAGAGAGTGTGTGCATGGGGAGGAGAGGATGGGCCGGTGTGAAGTAGGACTCTTTTCTCATCACAGCTGTGGCGACGTGTTTTCTCATGATTTAGCTGAGAATAGCACGTCGTGGATAAAAGGATAGAGGGACTGTGATATAAAATAAAGGCTTGAAAAGATGGTTAACGGACCATAAAAGACAATCGATAACGGTAGTTATTAAAAGATAGTCAACAGACTTTGGATTACAGTTGATAGGCCTTCAAAGATATTCGAAAGGCCCTACCTTAGGTAGCGGCCTCCTTCTTTTTATCCGCAACGTAAGCAACTGATTACCAAAATCAATATACAGGGGGTCTTTTCTATTTCAGGCGTGATATTCATTTATTCACCTTCTACATAACAACGATGACGCTCGGGTGGGATAAGGGGAACTAGATACATTCTCGGGCTTGATGGAAAAAAAGTAACTATGTGCGTTGAAAGTGAAAGGAATCCGTTACACACAGCAGCATCAGTAGCCAAAAACAAGAAGTATTCTTGATGACTGCCTTTGCCACCACTGCCGCTGCCATTCTTTTATTGGTGGTATTGCTTTCCTGCCGACAAAATTCCCTTTCTTTACACGTTGACGGTGGAGCCGATCGGGCCAAAGCGGATGTTGGACCAGACAACCTTGCTGTTGTGTTTGTTAGCAACTGAACTCTGACAAAAATGAAGAAAGGCGAGTGAGCTACATACGCGTTAGGGTAGTTGGCCTTAACCTCGGAGGGCACACCAGAATCCTGGGCGCAAGGGCCACGGGCGGCACCGGGCTCACCCTCCTTGTCAGGGGGGTAGATGGAGTCGAGCCAGAGCATATTGGCGTAATGGTCAGCCCAGATGGACATGACGAGGACCATGGGCACGCGGAGGGCAGCGTTGAGCTGGGGGAAGTCGCCGACCTCACGGAAGCGGTTGCGGTCCGTGAAGACGTCGAACTGAGTCGAGCAGAACTCAGGGGTGAGGTTGGCGCTGGCAGGAATGCCTTCGAAGGTGGGCGCGGGAGCCTCGATCTTGCGGCCGTTCTGGACAAAGAACTGCTCGAGGTTGTCGTCCTGGAAGCGGGTAACGACGGTAAACTTCTTGGTGGTATCGACGGTCTTGCCCTTGCCGTAGAAGTCGGGGTTGCCCATGCGGTAGGGGTTGTAATCGCAGCCATTGGCGTCGCACTTGCCAGCGAAGCGGTCTTCGGAGTAGGTGCCACCGCAGGTGTCATTCTCGCAGACGTGGTAGGTATTCTCCTCGCATGCGTGGGGAGTGAAGGCATATGCGTGGGCGTTGGACTCCCTGGCTGGGAGTTAGCACTTTTCATTTTACCAAGGAGAAACAAAACAAATGAGTAAACATACCAGACGTCAATCTCGGCGCAGCAGCCGCCATAAGGACCAACACCGGCATTCTCGTCGTTGGATGACTCGCGCCAGCCCTCAATGTTGGCCTTGCCGCCGACGAACTTGAGATCACGGGCGCACTGAGCGTCGCAGTACTGTTTGATTCCCTCATGTCAGTTAAATTGTGTCTTGGGTATGCGAATGGAAGACTTACACCAGTACCATACTTGGCACCAGCCTTGTTGGTTGAGTAGCGGCGCATGCCACCATCCTCATCCATGGCAACAAAGTACAGGGCCGAGTTGAGACCACACTCGACGGTGGAGAGATCGACGTCGAAGGTGAACTCGTTGTTCATGAGGGTGAACATCTGGTACTTGGTGGCGCCGTTCATGAGATAGAAACGAGAGCCGACGTTGGTGCCGTACTCGTGCTTGGTGATGAACTTGAGGGTGAGCGCGTCGCCGCTGGTGGAGGCACCGTAGGTCTGCTGGTAGTTGCCGGCACCCTCCATCAGGCACTTGGTAGCGCAATCAGTGGCCGTGCTGCAGGCGGCGGTATTCCAGGCGTTGCCATCGTAGCAGTTGGTGCCGCCTGAGGTGTGAATCCAGCGCCAGTTGGAGTCGATAACGACCTCAGCCTGGACAGTTGTGCAGTTGGCCTTGCCCGTGCACCTCTTCCAGGTGATGCGGGGGTGAGTCTCGCTCTGCTGGGTGCCGACGCCCTGACCGGAGACAAGGCCGGTCATGAGGGAGCCCGCGGCCAGGTACTGGAGATACTGCTTCATCATCATGGTGGGCAACTCTTTTCGACTGTGCCGAGTGAAAAGATGGGAGAAGGACTAGTGTTGCGTGATCGAGAAGAAGGGAAGCTCCAAGGTATCACAGGGTGAGAGCTCGTTTATATGTTTCTCTGGGCCTTCGAGAGACTAAGCGTCGAGTGACGATCCCGAACTTCAGTCCCGTGCTGAAGATTCCCGATTCGGAAAATTGGTTCCAGGCACCGCGTGAACCGTTCTCAAAGAACCGCTGCGTGGAATAGTAAGCCGAATTCCCATATCCAAAGCTGTGCAGTGCCACACCTCCTAATTGATCAGCCAACGGTTAATCGTCCATTGATAGAGGGAGAATCCGCGGAGTGCCTTGGCGGTGGCAGCGAGATAGATTAACTGCCGTGGAGATCTGGGGTAGGTAGATGGGGAAGGCGTTCGATGTGGTGTGGTGTGAGTAGGTATGGTTGTTTACATTCCATTTCCGCCAGGGTCCGTTGCCCCCCTCCCCCATTGCGTCTTGTACACAGGCAAAAAGAAGAAGAAAAAGGGGGTGATCCTCCTTGATACGCTCTGTAAAACCTGCTTGCCAGCTAGCTGCGATAGCAGGTAGCAGCAGCAAGCGTTACACCCATTGGTGATCTCTAGTCTTTTTCCCTGGTCGGGTTGGGATAGCATTGGAGGCATCACAACTGAGCACGGAGACTTGGCCCCGCAGTGCAACGTCGTCTCCAACAAGAGGTCCCTTCCCACAGCCATGTTCCGAGCCGGCCATCTTTTGATCAGGGACAATATAAACGGCAATTAAAATCGGCCCCTCACTGAAGTGCCGAGCCAACATCGATCGGGCACCTCATTGGTGTTTTGCACGTCGTTGGTTAACCCTCGTCCACTTTTCTATACTGTCTAAACGGCGCCAAGACCATGGGTGGCGGCAGTTGATGCAAGCCTGGCCGCCCGCTGCAACAACACCAGGTCTTGGCTTTATATATGGCTGGTATGATCTTAATTATCAGCTTTCGGATGTCTGTACCGGAGTGCCTTATTTGCCCACGAGCCCCTGGGCGCTTGTGGCCCTCGCCTCCTTTGTTGCCAGCCACCAGGCGTCTGCTGTCAGGTGAAAAAAAGAGCGAGGAAGGGTGGCCGTGTTTGCCCGTGAGAGAGAGAGAGAGAGAGATCTATTAGCGTCCCATCGGGTCGGACTGTGGCCCGTGGCCCCATAGGGGTCACGTGCCCGAGCCTTCCTCGCCTGGCCCCCGTTTGGGGATGTGGACGGCCTAAGCTTCTAATACTACTGCTAATACTAGCTGACAAGGCATTTCGCGTTACAAAAGAGAGGTGTTACAAAAGAGAGAGAGGCCCGCCTGCCTAATGTGTTTGCCCGTGAATTTAGCCCGGAGATTGAATAAAGCGGAGCCCCCCGCTCCGATTCATGGGATGGCCGTGTTCGGCCAGACTACCTTTCAACCTCCCAAGTACTGCTCGCTCTTGTTCTAGTGTTTGTTCCTGCAGTAGGCAGGGAATTTCCCGACGATGTTTGATTCGTGCCAGTGTCATTACCAGTCGCTTCTCGACGAGACATATCTTTGCTAATCCGCTGGTGGAGTCTTTGTCCCTTGTCTTTTCTTCTCAAGGTGAGCCGAGCTCTTTAAAACGGGTTCTTAACGAGTGTATAAATGAAAGGGAAACAAGCTCAGCTCCGAAAGGGCTTTATATTGCGCCGATATGTTCCACGTAGGCAATCATGTGCTGTCGCTTAGATACCAATGGCCACATTTCAATCCCTCCAAATGAAAGCATCCTGAGAAATGGGTAGCGACAGTGGAAGGGAAGTCAATTTCCCGGTTGGACACATAACATTCCAAAGTTGCTCGGAATGACGGACTGTTGTCCGAAGCATAGATGAGAGGTGACTGAAAGAGGAACGGGGGCTATGTGGATCTCAGGCTCAAGTGACTTTCAGCAGTGCTGTTCGTCATCTTTGAAAAAACCGACAATAGTCACCGCGATAGGCCACAGTAAGAGACGGGATCAAAGAACGAGTGCAGTGTTGCCACTTCCCCCAACAATTACAACATTGTGAGATGGGTTAAGAACTTTCCGCCGGGACAAGACCATCACTATCGCCAAGTGCTTTGCGATTCGCCGGCAACACAGTTCTCTCACCCAGCATCATAGCTTGTGAACCCACCACTCTTCGCCATTGATGTTGTTTTCTTACTGTTTGGTGGCAAGTTGTGTTACAACCATGCTCTTTCATGGGCCATGTTTATTGCCGAACAGAGGCGCTGTTGGCAGTATCTATCCCAATCATCACGCTGTCTGTACTAAGACCTCGGGTTCGGGATGGCCTTCTCAGTTGATCTGGAGTGGCAATAAAAAGTATTTGCCACGCTCCTCCTGGGCTATTTTGCAGCACGGTAAGGTAGTCACCATTCATGTCAGTCTATCGAGCCGCGAACTGTTATGCGAGATAATGCAGTAATTGTTATTGAATCAAAGCAATGACTGATATTTAGGTATGTATCATACAAACTATATGAACCAGCCCTTATACCAATCACCAAGTATGAGCATCAGCCAACACACCCTCGGAAGCCTTTTCGCTGAGTATAAACGTGGGTAGTACCGGAAACGGTCCTGGAACTCTAGGGAAAGCACTGGCATCCACCACCCTCAAGCCACGAACTCCCCTCACTCTGAACTTGCTATCCAGAACTGCGTTGGGATCAGCATCAGCTCCTATAGCACATGTGCTCGTCGGGTGGTGTCCGAAGATCTGATTCTTCAGCCACTCAATATCAGCAGCATCGTCACAAGTTCCGTCCGGGTCCATGCCCCCGGGGCACGGAGGCTCAACGGGAGAAATTGGTCCGAGAGGGGCTGGCACAGAAGCAAATAGTCTCCTGATAAACTTGACAGTGTCTAGTTCAGCTGTCAGATCCATGGCTGTGCCAGCATTCCCTTCCTCGAACAAGTGGAAATTGATATTCGGGACATCCCTAGGATTGGCGCTAGTAAGCAGTACCTTGCCACCGCGAGACTGGGGCCCGATCTTGACGGTCGAGAAGCCAAACATGTTTGGCGGGTCGGGTTCAATGCTGTCAGTCGGCGGCCAAAAGCCCCTCAAAGCGAAAAGACCACCGACGATAAACATGTCACGCTCGTTGTAAGCCGGTGAGATGCTCTTTCTGAAGACCGCGTTGAGAGTAGCTCCCTTCATGTATGGTCCTTGTTGGCTTTGCCAGAGCGCCACACAAGGGTCACCAGGGGCTCCAAACCAACAGAAAGGGTCGGCTGGGTCTGGCGGCGGAGTTGTGAAATTTCTTGCAGCATGCCCGACGATGGGAACCTCGTAGTTGTCTTGCAGGTTGTTGCCCACGCCTGGGAGATTCTTGACCAGGGGAATCCCCCAGGAAGCCAGCTCCTCTGCCGGGCCAATCCCCGACAGTTTAAGAAGTTGGGGAGAGTTGAAGGTGCCGCCAGATAGGATGACTTCTTTGCGGGCAAAAGCGCGACCCCAGGTACCGTTGTTTGAAGCGGTGTTTCTCGGATCGGCCCGGTAGACAGACTGTCCTCGAAGGTACTCGATGCCGGTTGCCTTGGGCTTGCGGTGGGGGTGGTTGACGTCCTTGAAAGTCACTCTGGTGGCCAGAGTGTTGAGCTGGATCCAGAGAGGGTACTTCTTCTTGCCGGCAGTGTTAAGGGCATTGGCGGTCTCAAGAACAAGGTCCCGGGAGGAGAAGCGACGGGCATTCTCATCGGAGTGAACCGCAGAACCAAAGACGCCCACCCTCTGATCACGGGTTGCGTCAAGGGCGTTGACGTCGGCTGTCAAGTGGTCGATGATATCCAGAGGATCTTGGCCGAGGTTGTCCGCCGCCTCAGCCATCACAGAGATCATGTCATCTTGGCCCAACCAGACGGTCGAATCACTCATGGAGGTATCAAAGTAGCCATTAAAGCCATGGCCAGGAGCGCTAGATGGCAGATAATGGCTGTTTTCAATCCTCGCAAAGATGGAGCGCATGTGAGCAGGACTGTTTGAAGACGAGATTTAGTGTTAGCTTTTCTATCCACATGCATGGTGTTACTGAGGGAAAGGAAAGGGGGTAGAAACTCACTTCCAACTCGTATCACCGGTAAGATCTGCTATGACCTGCCAGTCGCTGTCACTGGGCAGGATAGATGACATGGCATTCACAGCAGAGCTTCCGCCGAGGGTTCCGCCGCGGGGATAATGAATGCCCAGAAGAGTTGCTCCTGCAGGCGGGCTGTTTCCCACATAAAAGCTTCCATCAGTTCTTTTGTAGACGCGATGGTTGTGCTGCAGCAGGCGACTTTCATTTGCGTAGTTGCGCACAAAGAAATCCCATCGCATTGAAGCATCCTGATAGGGCAAGAAGAAAAGCGCTCCAATCTCGGAGGTTGGGTTGTTGCTTTGGTCATCGCCTGCCTCGACTAAGAGCACCGAGTGGCCAGCCTTGGCGAGGTTGCTGGCGATGGGACCGCCCCCGGGACCACTGCCCACAACGATGTAGTCGTAGACATCATCTTTTGGTTTGGTGTAGCCGCCATGACTGCCACCGCCACCACCAGCGAAGGCGGGGATGGCGAAGATGGTCAGGCCAGTGAGAATGGATGTTGTGAGTCGTAACATGGTTCAAGTCAGGTCAGACCTCAATGGCCAGGCTCCGGCGGTTCCTTGAAGTTGACGACGATGCACAACATTCGACTCGGGAAAAAAACGAGAGGGGCTTCACTCAAGCTTTATAGATTCTTGATGTCAGGATTCTCTCGCAAGACAAGCCCTTTTACATCCTTCACGCCTCCTCTCATGGTTCTCGCGCCTTCCTGAATTGAGATTGAACCCAGGTCCCAAAAGCGCGTCTTTGGTCGATGTCCAGCCTCCCGGATCACCTTCCCTCGTCACAGCTGCAGTACCCCCACTATCAAGCCGCGATGCTGCGTTGAACCAGGGGATTTTGTGGAAGAGCTGGGGCGCCTTTCCCTCCCCGGAAATCCCGGACACACACCAATGCATGTCAGCACTTGCCCCGCTCCGGCCAACTTGCCGGATCAAACCAGCGATTGGATGTTTTGGCTCCAAAGGGGGTGCTGTTGGATGTGAAATGGAGGCCAAGAGAACCCAACAGGCATTTTCGACGTCAAAATCAGCTGGCAAAGGGCATATTATGACAATGCAAAGAATCATGGCATAAAATGATGGAAAGACGGATGGAACATAGTCGCTTGGCATCTGCCTGAGCTCCTGTCGATTGAAGTTGCTTTTTGCCCTGCCAAGCCTTCCCATGTGCTGTTGTCTGCACTGGTCTTGCGTTGTTGGTGGAGCTTCCCACCAACAAAGCCTGCATAGGATGGAAATCAAGACAATAGTCTGCCAGTTCCCCGCTCGTGCCATTGGTGTGCGGCGACTCGGAAGAGACCCAAGAAGCCGGTAGCCAACGATATTTTCCATGAGATGCTAAATTTACTGCCCCAGAAGCTTATGCAAGCAGGCAAAAAACCATGTCTGGTGATCAAAAGCGTTGGTGATGCCAACCTATGTAGGCAGGGTGTACTTACAAGACGACCGACTTCTACTAATCCCATGACATGAACTTCAGCGTCTGCCCTGCCCACTTGCTAACCACTTCTTTGACCTTGACGGTATCGTAGATGAACCAGTCATACGGATACCCCATGCTTTCCTCGCTCAAGTCGGCCTCGGGAGGGAAGTTTCCATATGCGCCGACGACCACCGTGTCTTTGACCGTCGCAAATCCGATCGTATCTTCTTCCCCAGAAGAATACACGGCATTTCCAGTCCCGATTCCGTCAAACAAACTTTTCTCTATCAAGACCTTGCCCCCATTTCTCGTGTCAATGCCCCTCTGGAGCCTATCATAGAACGAGTTGAAGATGTGCCCCGTGCCGAATCGGAATGACAGGGCGTTTGTGATATTGAAAAAGTGATTTCTTGCAAACGTGACGTGGAATTTGCCTCTGTCCTCAGCAGAGTTGTCGTCCGAGTGCCCAATCGCTACGGCCGAGTCGGTCGCGTGAGAAAAGCCGTGAAATTTGTTGTGAGTAACCGAGACGTAATCACTCCCTCCGGTGATGGCAAGAAGCTTCCCAGTCGAGGCTGAAATGTCCAAATGATCGAGCCAGATGGAGCGGCCGTTCTCCACAGTGATCGTGTCGGTTGCCGTGTTGGAAATGATGAGGTTGCGAACGATAACATTGCGGCTTCCTTTTAACAAGAGACTGACGCCACTTAGAGCTATAAAGGCGACAGTCTGTCAGTTTTAAAGTCATGAAGAGGGTAGCAAATCTATGATGGACGTACAGCTTCCAGGAGCTCCAACAATGGTTTTACTTGACCCAACTGCAACTTGGACATCGTCCGCCTCGATGACTGCATCGACAATTACCACACCCACTTCTGTGCCCACCACAGCAGCAGCAAATTCATCAACTGTTTTGACATAGTTGTGCTCAGCTCCCCAGCCGCCGATAGTGCTGTTTGTTCGTCAGGGTGTGTAATCAAAAGTAGGTATCTCTCTGAGGTGATGGGCACAAAAGAAGACAATGCTTACGCTCCATTCACAGAACAATAGCCAATATTGCAGGCATCATCATATGTTGCCTCTTCTTGCTCGTCCCAGTTGAACTGCCTCTCAGAAAGAAGCCGCGACTTGTTGATCCTAACCGCAGCGACAGCTGTGGCCAGCCAAACAAGGGAACGCATATCTTTGCTGGCGGTTATATGTACTGAAAGCGTGCTCACGTTTTCTTTTCAGCTCAGTGACGGAAAGAAATCTTTTGTAAAGGTAGTTAAGCTACTGCCTGCTACTTATCAAAAAGCGTTGGAACGGGGAACAAGAGCTCGAGCGAGAAAGAAAAGGCTCACGGGGTGCCTTGCATGTCATTGACATGCTTGATTTCTGGTTTCCCCCGCTTAATATGTTCTTCTCCAATTTTTCTCTTGGAGTTAGTGGTGAAATAATATCAAAGGTAACGGGCCACGGGTGGTATATTAAACGCCCAGAACATTCTACAAGGCTCAAACGGGTAATTTACACGTTCAGGTGATACCAAGCCCGGTAAATCGTCTTGGTTCGAAGGGCTGTGTCAAGAGATCTGCTTCTGGACAATCTCGAGGATTTGGTCTCATTTTGCAATGATGCTTCTTTAAGGCCCGTTTCGTGGTGATTTGCAGAGGGATAACAGGGTAGATACCAGAGACGAAAATGAGCCAGTAGCCCAGGACAAGACTGAAAGAGCGCCGCGAATAGATTGAGTACCTTGCTTTCCAACATCTCTACTCGTTTCAGACCTGTATGTACATATTTCACGTGGTGTTTCGCTGCACTTTATCTTTGAGGGGAAAGTAGCTGCGTACCTATTGAACAGAAAAACAGGTACCGCGAGTATAAGCCGACCTCTTGAAATGAGAAAGGGGTTTCGAGTGATTGTTAAGGTACATCAGAAGATGGTCATACGGCAGAGCAGGGATCAGGGCGCTCGGACCACATGTGTACAGACTTAGTTCACTAGTTCGGAGAGAGCTTCGCTCCTCTTTCTCTCTCCTTCGTGTAATAACAAGAAACCTTACTTAGTCCTTGGTTGGCACTGTGACAGAGTGATCACTTTTCTATGGGATTCGGCACTTCGATTTCCACACAGTATCTCGCACAAAAGGCAAACATCGGCTGCTATCCTTGATGGCCATGGTAGCTACCACTCCGAAGAATTCGAGACTTACTACCAGGAGCATAACGTTATCACACTTTGTATGCCTCCCCACTCCTCCCACCTACTTCAGCCATTAGATGTTGGCTGCTTTGCGCCATTGAAGAAGGCGTATAGCCGCCAGATTGAGCAGCTGATGCGGATGAACATCACATACATCAGCAAGTTGGAGTTTCTTTGTGCGTTTAGAGAAGCGTTTTTTACTTCAATCACAGAAAATAATATCCAAGGTGGTTTTGCCGGAGCCGGCCTTGTGCCGTATGACCCAGAGAGGGTGGTATCTAAGCTGGATGTACAGCTCCGGACTCCAACATCCCCAGTCTCAAGGCCAGGCATGGCGCTACCTTGGCTCTCCCAAACACCACACAACCCTCGAGAAGCAACCTCCCACTCAGAGCTTATTAAAACTCAAATTTCCAAACATCAAGGCAACTCTCCAACCTCGATGTTGACTGCTGTGGATTGTTTAACGAAAGGCACAATGGTAGTAATGCACAAGGTGGTCTCTTTGCGACGCAAGACCAATGAAGGCCTAAGTAAAAGGCGGAGAGCCAAGAAAACACGTATACGGCTTGGAGGATCACTTACTATACAAAAGGCACAAGATCTGATTGAACAGAAGGTCGTGGGTGAGCAGGTAATCCAGGAAACACGACAAAATGGTGGTAGTACAGGGGGTCCTGTTCGAAGGTTCAGCCATAATGCACATACATGCCAGGAGGCTGCAGCATCGTTTGATTCATATGTTTCTAGTTCAATTATCGTTATTTCCTGATGTGGTTGTATTGTAATTGAAGATAGTTGTTATGGGTTGGTAGAAAAGTGGTCGCTCGCTTTATCACGTACGTTACTACACCTCGAAAGATAGTTAACGTACATTATCAGCGAGTGTCCCATACCAGCAAGTGGCCCACCTCCTACCACACCCTGACAAACCATCCTCAATTGCACCACATCAACACAAGGAATTAACTATAATCACATCAGAAACAGCCGAACCAGATGACTCTGCAGCCTCCTGACAAGTGCGTGCATTATGACCAGGCTTACTGCACACACCACAGCACACACCACAGTACCGAACTTTCGTGCGGCCCCCCCTGCACCGCTACTATCTGCCTGTGTACCTTGCACTTCCTCCCCACCCAAGGTCTCCTGGTTTAGTAAATCCTTTGCATCTTGTACAACAAGTGATCCTCCGAGCCGTAACCGTGTTTTTTTGGCTATTTGGCGTTTGCTCGATGCCTCGTTGGCCTTGCGGAACGAAGAGACTTCTGACTGAAGGAGAGCCACCTGATGCATCACAGCCATTGTGCCACTGGTAAACTGGTCCATAGCAGCTCAATAATATAATGAACAATAACTTCCTCTTTTGATTGAGTGAGCTTCTTCAAATTGGGCGTGGGTTCGCATCATGTAGGCTTGCCGATGCGGCGACGCATGACGAACCCCTACTCAGAACCTCTGGAAGCGATACACAGTTGAAGGTAACTTCTGAATGATGTGTTGAGATATGTCGTCGGCAGGCTAGTTGTATGCCTTCCAGGTAGGTCGGAAGCAATTACCTGAAGACTCTGGGGTCCTTGGACTGCGAGGT
>MU866602.1:0-12859 GCA_033296915.1 Triangularia setosa | reverse complement strand
TTCAATCATTTGGGTAGCCATTCCTACCAACAACTCTTCGCCTTGCAACGAGGTGCATCTGCAAGATCTCAGCCTGGATTGCGTATGCGCAACAGCTATGTTACATCCGTCACCTATATATATCAATACACTTAGACAACCCATCTTTTGCCCATCCCCTTCTTGCTCCATTGGTGACCGCCCTCGATGCCAGTCCTCTTCTTCTCCTCAAACAGCTTCTTACTCAACTGCTTGTACAGATATGTTCCTTGTGAGTTGTACCGGATGCTGTGATCAGAATCGGTGAACCAAGTAACCTCGAGCTTCTCGGGGCTGACCCTGTCTCCCATCAAGAGATCAGCCAAGGCAGCGGCATTTTGGAAGTGGACATTGTCATCACCGGTTCCGTGCTGAACCAGGAACCCGCCGGCAATCTTCTTGAAGCCGTCCGTGTTGTGCACCGCTGACTTGTTGTATCCCGCAGCATTGAGGGCAGGAGTCTTCATGTATCTCTCGGTGTACATGGTATCGTAGAATCGCCAGTCCGACACAGGAGCAGTGGCAATACCCAGGGAGATGATGGGGTCACCAACTTCGACGACCTTGGCGGTGAGATACCCGCCATATGACCAGCCCCAAATACCGATCTTGGAGGCATCAACCCAGGGGTTCTTGGCCAGTTCCTTAGCGGCCCAGATTTGGTCCTGAGCTTCGAGATCACCCAGGTTGGAAGCGACCGCGGAACGGAAAGCGCGGCCTTTGAGACCAGTGCCGCGGTTGTCAACGGTGAAGGTAATGTACTCGAGCTCGGGATCGGAAGCAATATAGGCGTTCCAGCCAAAGGATTGCATCCCCTTGTTGACTTGCTGAGCACCAGGGCCACCGTAGGGGGTCAACAAAACGGGGTACTTCTTGTCGGGAGAAAAATTGGCGGGAAGACGGAGCATGGCGTTGAGCTTGAAGCCAGATGGATGGTTGAGTTCCAAGTAGGTAATGTTGGGAAGCTTGTACTCCTTGAGGTTGTTGAGAAGACGGTCGTTGTTGTTGATTACGCGGAGGGGGGTTGTCGAGTTGATATTGTAGAGCTCTTGGTAGGGTACGTTGGGACCAGCATATCTCAGAATGTAGTAGCTGCCGCCAGTAGAAAAGGAAGCGGACCAGACAGCAGAAACCTTGTCATTGACCAAAGGAGTCTTCTTTTTGGTGATGTAGGAAACCGAGTAGATGTGGCGTTCGGTGCTGTGGCGCTCCGTAGACGTGTAGTAGATCAGCCCGCGGGAGGTGTCGATCTTGTTGATGCCCGTGACCTCCCACTTGCCAGATGTGAGTGCAACCTTGTCCTTGCCATCCACCGAGAAGAGGTAGATGTGATTCCACCCAGACTCATCCGACAAATCAAGATAGTAGTCCTTGCCGCTTCCATTACCCTTGCTCTTGCCTTTGCCCTTTCCTTTGCCCTTTTGCTCGATA
The DNA here is from genome assembly GCA_033296915.1 of Triangularia setosa. Lineage (NCBI taxonomy): Eukaryota > Fungi > Ascomycota > Sordariomycetes > Sordariales > Podosporaceae > Triangularia > Triangularia setosa. Next base: position 11,410 of record MU866602.1, on the reverse strand, counting down.
GCGGAACCAATAAAGCTAATGGCGGCGTTGTTGTCGAGCCATCCATCGGATCCGTCGCGCTCACGAGTGATGGTGGACTTTTTAGTGGCCGTGTCAACGACCACAAGCTTCTCGTGGTCTTGAACCCGATTGAAAGCGCGGTAGATGACCTTGTCGTGCTCTTCGGTCAACCAAGCGACCTCGCCAATGATCAAGTCATCAGCCGCCCACGCAGTGACGGGTATCTCAGTGCTCTTCTTGTCCTTCACGCTTAGGAGGTGAAAAGCCACTGTTGGGTTGGTGGTGCCGACCTTGGGGTATCTCAGCTCGAGCTCGCGGGGATAGGCCGGGGCGACCTTTTGGTTGTCCATAAAATATGGAATGGTGAAAGTGTCGACGCCGGTTTCGTTGAAGCTCAGGTAGGCAATGTACTCTCCATCGGGAGAATACCACAAAGCATGATCGCTGCCAAAGATCTCTTCCTCGTAGACCCAGTCGGGAACGGCGTTGAAAAGGTCGGGGCCGCCGTTGGTGGTGATCTGACTGATGGTGCCATTGTCCCAGATGAACAGGTTGTTGCCCTGGACAAAAGCAATCTGAGAAGACGACGCAGGGTTCCAGGTCGCATACTGGATATCGCCCTTGGAACCAGGCACCAGTTGCTGGGTCTGACCAGTGGCCACGTCTTGGACCAGGTAGTTGGCAAAGTAGGAATGGCGATATTGCTTAGTATAGTCGACAGCCCACAAGACCTTGCTCTGGTCGTGAGAAATGGAATAATCCCAGTAGTCAGCGGGGATCTTGCTGGACGCGAGGAATGTGGTCTTGTTGCCGCTGGCGACGTTTTCGAAAACAAGCGAACCGTCAGGGGCGAGGGTGATGAAGTCGCCGTCGTTGTCGGTTTGGGCCCAGGTGATACCGGTGGTGGACACAGAAAGAGCACCTGGGCTGCCGGTGGTGACGTTGTACGTGAGCAGCTTGGAACCGCCTCCAACGGGCTGGTGGGGGGGACGCGGGGGGTCGATAGCCGTGACGGCACCCAGCAGGGCTGCTGCAGCACCAAGGAGAGCTGCGACGCGCTGCATGGTATTGGGTATTGACGAAACTGAGACGCTTGCTAGGTGCAAGATGTCGAAGACAGCGGAATCTCTTGTTTTTAAGTTTCGGATCGACAATCTCCTGCCCGGAAGGGAAACCCGGGTCTAGCATCCGAGGACGGCAGGTATGTGGTTCAACGTCTCATTCAGATGACATAATCAGGGCCCAATCCAGAAGGTGGTTTATAAGTGGGCGCGCCAAGAAGGTTGTGTTACTTTTCCTCCCGCGATTGTGTCAATGGCAACAAGCATGGCAAAATGAAAAATTAATTAATCTCTAAGCCAGCCCTTGGGACCGCCCCAGGTCCCCTTGACCATATACTTGTAGTACACCCAAGGGAAGAAGTCCTTCTTCAAGTGATAAAAAGCCCTTCTCGGCACCGCCTGATCAATCCCGAGCACCTTTCCAAACGTCTCCTTGGGCACGCCGCCATACTTAAACTCGGCCAACAGCACCTTGCCGTATTGCGTCAAAAGCGGGCATGATGTGTAACCGTCGTACTCCTCGTCCGCGTCCTTGCCCCTCATCGATCTCAGCACGTTCTTGACCAGAACGGGCGCCTGTGCAGTGATGGCCGCGGCCGTCTTGGACGTGGGCAGACTGGAAGCATCTCCAGCACTCCAGACATTCTTCCACTTCTTGTGCCGGAGCGTCTCTTCGTCGACATCGACAAATCCAGCCTCGTTGGCGAGGGGGCTCGACTTCACAAACCCATGAGCGCCCATCTTGGGGGTGACATGCATCAGGTCGAACTTGCGCGTGAGCTTTTGATTCTCGCCGTGGCTGAAGATGGCATCGTTTCCGTTGATCTCAACCAAATCGTGCGCAAACAGTCCCTCGACTCCTCGTTCTTGTCGCAACTTTTCCAGCACGGCAGAGTACTTGGGAACGCCAAACATGACAGGAAGACCGGTGGCGAAGGTGATGTGAATGGGGGATGAAGAAGGGTTTGCCGGGTCGTAAAGACCGGATTTCTTCCAGTGGTCCAGGGCGAGCCACATGATCTTCTGGGGGGCACCGGCGCACTTGACAACACCCATCGGCTGGGTGAAGATGGCCTGTCCGCCCTTGAGAGCCTTGATGGTGCGATCCGTCTTGTCGCACGTATCATAGCCGTAGATGGAGGAGACACCCGAGTCTGAGTTGGAGAGAGCGTCCTGGAGTCCCTTGATGCTGTTAAAATCAACCTTGATGCCGGGCACCACGACGAGGTGCTCATAGGTGAGTTTGTCGCCATTGCCGAGAGTGACCGTGTTGGAATCCGGTGAGAACGAGGCCAACTCCGCGTTGTAGAATCGCAGCTTGGGATCGATCAAACTCTTGAGTGGTTTTCTGAGCTGTTCCTTGTTCTTGAGACCGCCGCCCACCAAGGTCCATCCGGGCTGATAGTGATGCCATTCTGCTGGGTCGACAATGGCAATGTCGTCTTGCGAGAATTTTCCTTTGCGAAGGAGCTGGTGACTGATAGTCAGACCAGCCGAGCCACCGCCGACGACGACGATTTTGTGATTTCTGGTGGTGGAGCTGACGTTGGCAGCAGTCGCAAAAGTGCGCACAGCCGCCGGAGCCAGTTGTGTGATGACCGAGCGGCGGGCAGCACAAGCCGCTGTGGTGACTAATAGTTGGCTGCTGGACATGTTGAGATGGTGATGAACTGTCAAAAGAGGGCTGAGATCTCAGACGCAGGAACAATAGAAGTGGGTGCTGAACGGAGGACGAAAGAGCTCAAATGATGTGCTTGAGCTTGAGCAAATTAGCGGAGACGGCCAAAATGTGGGGCAAGTCGCCGATGAAGGCCCTGGGTCGCCGAGTCCCGGAGGCGTGAAATTGCTTTGTCGCCGGTTGGTGTTGACTGCACTGCGATGACTCGGCCACCGGTGTGAGCAAGTTTCAAATTTTTTGTGATGGTTCTCGGTCGGTAAAAATGGGCCACTCTCACATCAGATGAGGTTTTCTCCCGACCGGGCATCCGGTTAGTAACAGCGTTGTAATCACCGCGGTCTCGGTCGGCAGTCGGTGGCAGTCGGAAGAGCCGGAACTCGGCGGGTGATGGACATCTCGGTGCTGGGGAAGAACCTCAAGAGATAAATAGCCAGCAAAGGTAAAATGGAGGGGATAGGCGAGTCGACTGCTTCTTCCTCCTAACATAAATTGAATATTACTCTGAGGTGTAGCGGTTGATGATGGACAGCAAGACTGATGAAGTGACCAGACCAGCACAGACTAACGGTTACCGGGCCGCTTCCGAAGCCACTCCCGGAGGTGGTGCCACGGTGGACTGACGCCGGTATCTTGAACCAGGGTTCCCAGCCCGTCCCCCATATTTGTTGCCTTCCGGCAAAGGGTGGATCGTGGAGTGTAAATGGCTGACAGTTCCCGGCACATCGGTCTTTGGAGGATCCCTGCAGCACATGCCATCCACAAAGCTTAAACAGACCAACTCCCATCTCAACTGATGACTGTTGCTGAGAAACGTCTTTTTTCATCAATCACCTACAGAGTCGCGATGAACGCCCTTCAAGTACACCATTGCGCTGAGAACGCCATCAGGTGCCAGGCGACCACCCGCCTGCTACTCGCTCCATTGATCACCCTTTCCCTTCGGCTTCCACACAACCAACCCCTCCACCTTCAACGACGGTGTTTCCACCGAGCAGGGAGGCCCTTTGAAGGTCACCGATTGAGGACAGGCCGAGCCTGTTCTCAACGGCCCCAAAATATACCCAGATGCCTCAACAAGGCCTACTCCGCTGCTGCCCCCGCCCCATCAGAGCCAGCCATACATCCAGTGTTTGAACAAAATACAGGCACTTTCCAATATCTAGTAGCAGATCCGGCAACCAAGGATGCAGCCATCGTCGACCCCGTGTTGGACTACGACAAATGCAGTCACACCATTACCACCAGCACGGCTGACAGCCTTTTGTCGTTGGTGCGTGAAAAGGGATATAGGATTGTGCGGATTCTGGAGACGCACGCCCATGCTGATCACTTGACTGCCTCTTTCTATCTCCAGCGTCAACTTGCTAAGCAGCAGGACTTGAAACCTCCTGTGGGCATCGGCAAGAGGATTGGACAAGTACAAAGCTTGTTTGGGCAGAGATATGGGATCGATGCCGAAGAGTACGAGGGCGTTTTCGACAAACTGTTTGAGGACAATGAAGAGTTTGCTATTGGAACACTGAAGGCAAAGGCTCTTCATCTTCCAGGACACACGCCTGATCACTTGGGATACAAGATTGGGGGTATGACTCTTGTTTCTTTCTTTTTTTAGTGCAGTGAACTTCAAGCTTGCTAACTTTGACAGACAACATCTTTTGCGGAGACTCCATCTTTCACACAGACATTGGCACAGCCAGGTGTGACTTTCCAGGTGGATCTCCCCACGCGTTGTACCAGTCAGCCCGCAAGATTTTGTCTCTTCCCGATCACGTCAAGATCTGGACCGGGCATGACTACCCGCCCCAGGCCGAGAGAGACCCTGTGCCATACGTAACTGTTAGTGAGCACCGCCAGAAGAACAAACACCTAAGAGATGGTGTGTCTGAGGAAGAATTTGTCAAGATGAGGAAGGAAAGAGACGAGCACCTCGCTGCCCCAAGACTGTTGCATGAGAGTTTACAAGTGAACGTGAGAGCTGGAAGATTGCCAAGTCAAAACGAAGCCGGCATGAGGTTGTTGAAGGTCCCGATCAAGGTTAAGGGGACTGGGACGTGGTAGTAATCGGGGCTAAGTTGAGAGATATTTCTACATAATAGAAAACGAAAGGTGTACGAATATTACATAGAGAATGCACGCAGATCAAGTTCCTTGACAAAAGTGTGTATATGTCGCGATGCAACGCCCTTGTCCCCGATCACGCGCTCTATCAATATTTCGCATCACATTAGACATTAGCAGGTAGACTGCCGCTTATTGTCCAGTATACGTTGTGGTTGAAGTTGTACGCCTCGTAAAATGGGCCTAGGCTCACTGTCTGACCACCAGCAGTCGCCGTAAACTCCAGCCCGCTGCGCGCCGTTCGCCGCAACGAGCTGAGCGCGAGTGTCGGCATTGAGGACAGAGAGGAGCTGCCATAATTGCCGGTCAGGACAACGGGCCCATAGGCCAGAGCCGCAATTTCGGGTCTGTCGTTCGCCGGAATCGTCCGCAGGTTCATGGGCAGTCGCACCGTCACCACGTCGCCCGAACTCCAGAGGCGAGCGATAGACGCGTACGTCCCTGGTACCGCGGCGATGCCTTGCATTTTCACATCGTTGATGCTGATCTCGGCCTTCGACGTCCACGAAGGAATCCGTATGCGCATTGTCCAGTCGCCCTTGTTGCTCACCGTCAGCGTCGTTGTGTCGCCAAGCGGGTAAGTTGTGGTCTGTGTGATGGTGACATTGCGTTGCGACCATCTTAGAACCGAGGGCGTAAATAGATTGACAAACAGGGTCGAATTGTCGTGGAAGTAGATGGAGTCCATCAGCTTTGTATTCGTCTCTAAAGCCGTGCCCTGGCAACACCAAAACGAGTTGTAATCGGTGCTCCAGGTGCCGCCGCCCCACTGCGGGCCAACACCGCGGCGCGCGCCTGGATTAAGCGGTGTAAAGTAGGTAATGTGTCCGTGGGGGTCGGCGGCATTTTGCTGGCCAAGAAGGTGATTGATCAAGGCGTGTTCGTAGTAGTCGATATATGTCGTGCTCTCGGGGTCCATGGCCCATAGCTCCCGGGTAAGCTTTAGCATATTGTACGTGTTACACCCCTCAGCCGTGTCTCTGCTCAAGTACTGGGCAATGGCGTTGGGCAGGCGGAAATGCTCGGCCTGACTGTTTCCGCCGATGGCGTAGGTATGGGCTTCTACAGTCATGTGCCAAGCATTGCGAGCAATGTCTCTGTAACGCGTGGCTCCTGTGGCTTTGTACTCACGGGCTGCCCCTATCCACTTGGGCACCTGAGTGTTTGCATGTAGTCCACTGAGAGAGTCCCGGTTTGATGCCAGGGGGTCGAACACGTCCACATGGTCGAACCGCTTTGCTGCGGTAAGCTATCGCTCCTCACCTGTCTGCAGGTAGAGCTCGGCCAGTACATCGTTCATGCCGCCAAACTCGGTGCCCAGCATGCTCTGCATCTGGCTGTAGCTTAACCGGCTGGTGCGAGTATCAACCCACCCAGCCATCGCCAGCAGCACGTCTCGGGCTTTGGTGTCGCCGATGTGGCGCCAGACATCGAGCAATCCGGACATTGTCTTGTGTATGGCGTAGTACGGGACGTTGCCGTTGCTAAGTCTCCGCTGCTCGACGGCACTGATCTCGGACTCTGGGAAGCCTGACAGGTATCCGTCGGCGAATCCGACAGCCCTGTTGTTGGCCTGGCACTTGGCGAGCTCGGCGGCAAAGTAGACAGCCCGTTCACGGCACGTCTCGTCGCGGAGCGAAGCGTAGCAATACGCCCATGCATTGAGATAATGTCCCTGTGCGTGGGTGCGGAATGGGAAATCGGGGGCATCCCATCCACCGTTCTTGGTTGCCCCTTTGGTGGACAGACGGTGATTGGCCCGGAAATTGTAGAGCAATCGTTCCATATCAACCGCCTTCAGGTAGTTGATAGTGCGTTTTTCGTTCTCCTTCCAGCGGCTGTTGGTGAGGTAGACTTGACTCATATCGAACGCGGATGTGGACGTGCCTGTCTCAGATCGTATGGGTGCGACGGCTTGACCCACTGCGGGCGAGGCCATCACGGCAATCGTGATGTACCAGCCTATAATTGCCCGCATCAAGTGGCCGAGGGAACTCCAAACCCTGAAGTCCATCTTGTCTGTGGAAACCTGGATCTGCGAGTAGCGCGATAAGCGACACTGATGGTGAGCTTGAGTCTGATGAAACAACCCCCGGACAAAGCTGTCTGCAGGAAAACGAGCCATCTGAATAAGAAGCGTGAGGCAGAACGCTGTTATAAATAGTGAAAAGACTTGATGGGATTCTTATTGGTATTAGGTTCAAAGTCTGCTATGCAATATGTGACCTTGTGTCCAAAAACGGCTCCGTGAAGAAGGACAACCGAGAAACTGTTACCTCAGAGACGGCTATTGGATCTAAACTCCCAGGGAGGGCCGCTTGCTTCAGACTATCGGGGTTTACAAATTTTCCACCAGTTATAGGCTCTGGCAGTTTTAGCTACACGCGACATCCCCTCGTATAGACTTTAGCTAGGCACCTAGTTAATGTTTCTCTTTCTGCGTTCAAGGAACAACAATATCTACAGCTTCTTCTCAGGGCATGTCAGGCAAGTAAGGCGAGGTAATTCCCTGACCATCCCCGGGAAGTGACGCACCCTATCTACAGAAGGGATCGCTTCCACATGAACAATAGCCACCCCTTTCAAGTCTAGGTAGATATGGAGGATATCAGTACACTCGGTACAAGGTCACGCACATCCTGGTCAGTTTAACCGACAAGACGCTATGCTATTGGCGCGCATAATGATCAGTTGCCAGTGACTCGGCACCACTCCGGGCGGTTATTAGTTGTGCTACACTGATGGAGAGCACAGTAAGAGTTCTCGAGCGCGAATGTCAGCGTTGAGTCATTTGTAGCCAGAATCTGTTTGGTGGACATTTGCTACCAGTGCAATGCCCATATGTTGCGACAGGTCTGATAACAACCGGCGACGCGGCGCTTGTTGCTGGGTGCGCATCGATAGGGGTTCCTACTTATAATATACCAAAGAGTAGTCATATGTCTGTTGTAGCATCTCAGTGAATTAAACGAGAACAACGAGTGACTGTGGTTAGATTTTCTAGTCTAAACCCTGTGCTACCGATCCCTTCCTTCAAAGTGCAGTTTCAAATTTATGCTTCATTCCCGACACACGAGCCATGATTTGGCCTGATCCTGTTACCGTTCTGTGCATATCCCCTTCTATCTTTGCCCTTCACCGCCCACCTTCTTATCTTTCTCAAACGCATGTGATTGAAATATCAGGCAGCTATACGCCTAAGCAGGAGGCCAGGGGAGCGTGTTTCCGTTCCTGCAGGTGGCGTCTACCCCATTCTGACGAGGCTGGCAGGATCCAGGTACGCAGCGGGCCCCGGAGAAAGTCGGGACGAGAGGGTCGCTGGAGCAAGTGAAGATCATGTTGGAAACGACGCCTTCAGCAGGACGGACACCAGTCTCTTGCTCGACGATGGTGCGAAGGCGGTTCTCGTCCGCAACTTTATAAAGCATTATCAGTCGCCACGGCCCATGAACAAAGGTAGGTCATGACACAAGGTAGAATGGACGTACAGCTTCTGATGAGGTCAAAGCCACAGTTGTTGGCGAGGGCAGGCTGGCACGGTGGAGAAGATTGACCTGCAACTGTCGAGATCAATGCCGCAGCAGCGACGGTAAGAGTGGTTAAAGAGACCATTGTGAGTTTGTGGGAATACTGTGTTGGAATTATAATCAAGGTGCTAATTTGGGGCTTAGAAAGGTCTTTTGAAGTGATCTCTCAGGTCTTCTTTATAGTTTTCTAATTCCCACTGTCTATCTTGATCCTACTTCACCCTCCTTAATGCTGTTGTCGGATTCCCACATTGCAGGGGCACCGGATGTCGCGGGTTCAGGGGTCATCTGAACCATGCCTTGGTCAAGTGAGTGAATAAGGTAAGGTAAGCCGCTCCTCGACCCCAACACAAGAATTTCCTGTCGAACTGAGAACCAAACCATCAAGACTTTTGGGACTAGATGTGTATGGATGCCCCTTCGCCGGAGACTGGAGCATCCCGACAGACGCTAGTAGGATCTAAGCCTCAAGTCGGTTAGAAAATGGTTCCTGCTCAGCCATCCATACATCAATAAGGGTAGGCAGTGCTCTGGCCTCATGGACCGAGATCCATTTGTTGACTTTGTCATCCACGGCAACCTCGGGGCCGTAAGTACCCCAGTTCTGGCCCATCTTGATATCGGTTGACTGAAGACATGTTATAACCTTTGATTCGTTCTTCACTATTGATGACATCTACAAAAGACACTTATGATACTTTTATCGATCACTCCTGATAAGTAAACAGCACATATAGCAAACAGCCTTTAGTTATAACTATAGATATTTAATTGCAGTTGTCCAGTACGCTTTTTACTTAAAGGCCGAGTTTCTTCAACCTGTCCTATTGGGCTTATTGCTTCTATAGCTCATGACCTGGTTGTGGGGGGAAAAACAGTAACGTCTGACGCACAAAGTTCCGAGGAGCATACAGCTGATCCTAATTTCGGATCCAACATACTGGTACCGTCTGTCTTGCTTCGCAACATGTGACTGGGTTTTTGATGCGGTCACGAGCAATAAGCTTACTTGATTGTTCTGACTGTATTTGGTTGGGAGCCACCCACCGTGATGTGCCAGTCCTGGTAATACGCAAAGACGCTCACCGAATTGAAGACTCGGGTGTGACGAATCGCTGGTCAGAACCTCTGAAAGGGATACTGGGTTGAAGGCTGCCTCTGAATAACGGTTCGGTGTAGCCAAAAGATACACAATAAAGATGGATCAATTGTCTCTGTAACGGTCTCAAGGTAATGTATTGCAACTAGGTAGGCCGCTCTACGAGCACACTGAACTTGGAGAGGAAAAGGAAAAGGAAAAGAGAAAGAGAAGGTTTGACGATATGAGCCTCTAATATGGCTAAGCATGTTGGCCAGTGCGCGGTGAAAGAGGCTCTGGTGTAGTGGTCTGTGCATGTGGCTATGTGTGTTCTGGGCATAGCTTCATCAAGGGTACTGCCGACGAGATCCCTCGCGAGGCCAAGGGTTGCCGCTCTGCGCCACATATGGTGTCAGGGTCGTGATACCTGTGGCTCACTGTGGCCATTGCAAGTGTTGTGGTTCCGAGCCGTTAAGTGAAGATGCTGGAACCGTAGGTAAGAATACATCGTAAAATCTGCAACAAAGTGCTGGTTTCAACATTACTCTTTCATAGTTCGGGATAATCTCAGACTCTTACCTTAGACCATCTCACCATCACCATTCTTGCTCCCCCAAAACCTTAACCGTAGAAATTTCATTCGTTACCCCTTCGCCTCAGCAGAGCCGATTTTCTCCTTCCCTCCACTCCCTTTAGCGCACCACCGACAAATCGGCAGGCCATTGTTGCGTGCCATCTCTTGGCCCCCAGCAGCCTGTCGCTCTATGCTGGTGTCGGTAAGTCTGTCAGACTAGCGCTTGCCCGATGCAGCTTTACCGTTCTTCATCTCTCTTGACCACTAGATAACGCTGCGCATTTCATGCCAGTAGTTTCCATAATAACCATCACGTCCTGAAGATCCTGAGCTCGTATGTCCACCATTCCCTTCCTGCCGCCCCGTATGACGCCACCCCTTAATACTCGCAAACATTGTTTGCTCAGTAGTCCTGCTCCACGTTTCCCATATCGGCCCAAGCAGTATTTCAATGCTGCGTGCAAACCCATTTCCACTTGACCAACACATGACACTTTACACTCCCTTTGAACCATCAGACCTTTCTTCTATCTCACAAAGCTACCCCAGTCCGCGAATACACACGTCAGAACAACTCGGATCATGCCTCTCGATTCCTTTAGGCCGAGCAGAGGTATCGGTCGGGTCTTTCCCACCAAGTCCGTCCCATCGTCGACTTCAGCAACTCCTTCGGAGTTATTTTCTGGCTGGAAGAGCCATATGCGTGTTACCAGGCAAGTCTTTTCATAGTCAATGCGAGATGGTGCTGGCTAACATAGTCTTTCAGACACACTCTCCCAAATGATGCTAGTACAGGCCTGATTTGCACCAACGGCGCATGTCTAGACAACGGCCAACAAAATCCAAAGGCAGGCTGGGCTTTCTCGCACGGTCTTGATCCTTCGGGCAACCTACTCGTTGCCTCTGGCCGCTCGGAGAAAAAGGGACCTTTCGGCGACAATGCTACGGAGACCAGCAACCGGGCGGAGCTTCGTGCTGTTATCACCGCCCTGCGTTTCCGGTACTGGCCCGGTGAGGGTTTCCACACACTTGTCGTCGCTACCGATTCCGAGTATGCGGTGGAGGGCTCCACTAAATGGGCTAAGACGTGGGTCAAGAATGGCTGGGTGAAACGCAGAGGGGGTGGCGTCATGAATAGGGATCTCTGGGAGGCGCTGTGTTACGAATATGATGTAGACACCCGAAAAGAACAACCAATTGGGAAGTAGAGACGCAGTGACCAATCATAGGAGAGGAAAATAGACCAATAGGAAGTGGATCATCCAGGGCATGAGGAGACCATGAATGATCCTCGGGAGTCAGTCATGATCCACGAAGAAACAGAATGATCCAGGTCTTGGCAGTAGGTCTATATATACGGAGGAACTAGATAGC
>MU866601.1:0-12878 GCA_033296915.1 Triangularia setosa | reverse complement strand
TCAATGTAAACACTTAGGATACCGTGAATACAAGCTGTGATTGCATACTGCGGAACTATCTACAAGCTATCTAGTTCCTCCGTATATATAGACCTCTTCCTAGTCTGCTCACTCTGCTCAGTGTCCCGAGCACACTGAGCGCTCGGCTTAGTCTGCTCAGTGCTCTGAGCACACTGGTCAACCGTTCTCTACCGTGATTGGCCTTCTTAGGCACGCTTCCGATTGGTCCCTTCCTTTCCGTGGTTCCACAACCAATCGTTATCCTCGTCCTTATACCAGGGTTGTGACAACAACCCCCGAGAAGCCAGCTCGCAGTCAACGCTCATCAAGGCCCGCATTGCCAGCCATCAAAATAGCTCCCCAACTTCGATGATAGCTGCTGTGGATGAGCTTACCAAGGGTACGATGTGTCACAAACATGGAAAGGCGCAAGGGTGGTACGGGCCGAGAAAGAGATAAGGGATTACGATAAGGATCTAGGATTTGGGAGATAGATCCAGGAAAATAGGGATTCTATAGACGGAGGGACTGGCTGGTTGTAGACAGTTCTGTAGTATGCAATTCACATCGTGAATTCTCAAGGACCAAGCATTTACGAGAGACAATTGGTGATCTTTTGTTGTGTACCTTTTGGCTACACCGAACCATTATTCAGAAGCAACCTTCAACCCAATATCCCTTTCAGAGGTTCTGATCAGGGGTTCGTCACACGATGGCTGTGATGCACCAAGCGACCCTCCTTCAGGCAGAGGCCTCTTCGCTCCGCAAGGCCAATGAGGCACTAAGCAAGCGCTGGAGAGCTAAAAAAAAAACACGTGTACGACTCGGAGGATCACTTGCTGTACAGGATGCACACTATTTACTGGACCAGAAAGCTGTGGGTAAGGAGGGAGTGCAAGAAATGCAGCAGAATGGTAGTGGTGCAGGGGAGTCCGTACGAAGGTTCGGTGTTGTGGTGTGTACGGCAAGCCTGGCCATAATGCACGCACTTGCCGGAAGGCGGGAGAATTATCTGATTTAGTTGTTTCCGATGTAATTATAGTTGGTTCCTAGTGTTGTTGCGGTATAATCGAGAATAGTTGTCGTATGGTAGCGGGAGATGGGTCATTCACTTATATGGGCCACTCGCTTATAACGCACGTTATATAATTGAACTATGTACACGCGCATTCTATCTCCGGCTTTCGTACGCGGAAGATATGACCAACCAATTGCTACGCGACGCGCCGCCTGTTTGCGTACGATGGGCTCACAGCTTCGTCAAGCGCCAACCAGAACTTAACCGATAATGGCTGAACTACCCATGAGAAAGGCATGAATTGGATTTGGCACTTCAATTTCCATACAGCATCCCGTACGAAGGGCAAATATCGGCTGTTGATCCTTGACGGCCACGATAACCACCACTCCGAGAAATTCGAGACCTACTGCCAGGAACACAACATTATCACCGTTTGTATGCCTCCACACTCCTTGCACCTACTTCAGCCACTGGATTTTGGTTATTTTGCACCATTGAAGAAGGCGTACAGCCGCCAGATTAAGTAGTGGATGCGGATGAACATCACACACATCAGCAAGCTGGAGTTTCTTCGTGGGTTTAGAGAAGTCATTTTTGTGTCATCTCACTAATGTATGATTTTGGGAATGGCAGACAAACTTTAATACCAACCAGGCCAGCCCCCATGCCTCAATAGCCCAGGGACAATCCGGAAAACGGCACATAAAGGGGCAACGTTTAGCTAGGGAATTGCGCAGTCGTAATAAAATCTAGAAATGTCGGCACTTGCAAGATCAGGTCAGGAAGAGGGAGCGTGAATACAAAAAGGTGAAGGATTAGGACAAGATTCGCCGCGCTCGATTCATGACCTATGCCCAGCAGACCAACGAGGGTATAGCCCACTTGCTTGGTCAGCAAGATTGTGAGCATCGGGCTGTTACAAGAATGTAAGTAATTGTATCCATGCTTTTGGATCATGGGACAGTGATTTTATGTTTTGAATGCATAACAGGCTGCGGAAAATTGGGTCAAGTTGAATGCCCAAGGTGCCTTTGCAAGAGAAACAGCTGGGACACACGAACATCGTGTTGCGCGGGGACGCGAGTTTGGCAGTGGACTGGGACCTGCGGACCATCGGATACGGATGATGTTGGAGATACCCGGAGGAGATGCGGACTTGGCAACGGCAGAAGGCATATGTGCTGCACCACAAGCTTCGGAAAGAAGATATCTTGGCTAACCAGCCATGGGGTCTGTCATTCACATACAGAATCGCGATAGGCGCCAGGTTAGGGAATGCACATCTTGAAGCTCTGCACCTTTGGTTACAGGACAGACGGGGTGGCAGATCCCAGTGTTATGCAATCAAGAGAAATGATGCGAGATCGTCAGTAAAGCAAACAGAGGAACAAAACGTGACTTCAGAACATGGAATAGCGACATGTCTTATCCCTTGGTATCTGATACGGTAAAAAACTGATCCTTAAGTGCGTGTTATCCTTATTCCGCCGTTTGGGCTCACTTGCAACACCGCGGATGCGATGTGCCATGCAAGTGGCGATCTCATGCAAGTGGCGGTGCGCGATTCCACGTCACAGGCAAGCAATCACACTAGCAGCTGACTAACTGAAACTCAATTGTTGTGGTGCACGTGCAGCTCCCCCGCTTGCCGACTTTTTACCCTCCACAACACCTCATTACAACGATCACCGGACCAGCTATCACGGCATATTCAATTGTCTCGAATCGACATACCGATTTCGCATTGGGGCTAGCCAAGCATCGAAGAGCTTCGTCTCGCCGGCCATTGCATATTTGCTCCTCACATCAACACCCGCGCTCTATTGCGCCAGAAAGGGCGTTTATCGCCTTCGCCCTAGCTCCCATCCAGAGGAGCGAGCACCATGTCGGCCATGAAGCCCGACGTGCCCCTCGAGTCGATGGACCAAATCGGCTCAACCCCCGGCTCGGCCACCCGGGAGCGCCATTCCCTCACCCTCGACCAGCGCCGCGCCCTCCGCCGATGGGCCAACTCCCAGCCCATTCGCCCCAGCCACAAGGCCTGCATTGACTGGTTTGCCAGCCAGTACCAGCAGACCATCTCCCAGTCCACCGTCTCGCACTCCCTCTCCCCCAAGTACGCCCGTCTCGACGGCGACCCCCAGCTCTCCGGCTCCCGCCTCCGCTTTGGCAATTGGCCCGACGTCGAGAAGCTCGTCCTATTGTGGCACCAGCAAATGGTGAACAACGGCCGCCAGCCCTCCAACGAAGAGCTCGCCGACAAAGCCAAGACAATCTACAACCAGCTCCCCCGCTACAAAGACGAACCTGCGCCAGAATTCTCTCCCGGTTGGATCCACCGCTTCAAGAAACGTTATGGCCTTCTGGTTAGACGCCAGCGTCGTCCAACGAGCAGCGGAGGCGGCAATCCCGCTCCCGGGAGCACCACCCTCCAAAATGTTGGCGACGACGTCCCCTACCTCGCTGAGCACCTCCCTCGGTACATCACCGTGACCACCGATCTTCCCCCAGTAACAATCATGGAGTACCTCCAGCGTTTTCTCGGCGTCGTCACAACCTTGGATGTATGCGAGCGCGTCAGAGAGGAGGTCCTCCGCCGTCAACACAACCCCTCCCCTGACGGTGGGCCGGGAACACCAAACAACCCCTTGGGCGGCAACGCAGAGAACGCGGCGATCTTCCACTCAGAAGAGGACCCCGAAGTCGTCCTTCAAAACGCGCTTCGCGCCTATCAACAACAGGAAGAGAACAACGTCGGCGGCGCTGCCAATCTCGCTGGAGTAACGCCCGATCACCAGCAACCCCAAAACGGAACTGATCGCGCAGTTGATGGCGGTTTGCCAGCCCTAGGCGCGATAGCAAACCAAGCCTACGCCCAACACGCTATGAATGCAGCTGGGCTGGCGACCCCACAGCCTGGGACTCGTAACGTGAGTGTTGGACCAAGAGCACAACCACAACAGGCACCGCCAACGCAGCCACAGTTTGCGCCAAATACGCCCCAGCAAGTTCAACAGCAGCAGACACCGCTGCCCCAAACTGCTAATGGCAATGGGAATGGGAATGGTGTCGCATTGCAAGGAGAGGATCTGACACTCACACCGATCCCTAGCGGGGCGCCGGTGTCAGTGGTGGAGAATCCCGTGAGGTGTCCCTTCTGTATCAATAAGAGGATGCTGAGGACAATCAAGGAGGCGGTTGAGCATTTGAGTAGTCATGTTGTTGTTTGAGGGGTCTTGTTCCATAACTGAGACCCAAGGAGGGTTATGACATGGAAATGAGGTAGCAAAAGCTAGTGTTCGTTTGGCGCAAGGGAGGTATTTGATACCATTGTTTTAATGTCTTTTATACTTTTTTTCATTTTCTTCCGGCGGCGATGGGTTATGGAAATGATTTTGTATGAAAGGATGGAAGGAGGTGTTCTAAGGCGTTTCTGCGGTTATGAGTGGAAAGACAGGTTTATCTTTTCTACATATCTACGCATTTTCTTATCGTGGTATTTATTTTTGGAGGGAGTAAGCTGGGCTGGAACTGGGCTTCCCTCGAGGTTATGGAATGCTGTTACTTTTTGGGAGGGATTTTGCCGGTGGCAAAAAACTAGGTCGTTTTTTCTTCTCTGGTAGCCTCTTTTGCTGTTGTCATGTGTTCAAAGCCTTTTTGGGGGTTCGAGAGATTTGGGGTTGTCCCTTTTTCGTTTTATATCTATGTGTTCGAGTGAAGAAGCAGACTGGTGTTCTCGTTGATTGTCGTATCTCTCTCTTTGATGATGGTAATGGGTGCTTTTTGTATAATGTGGTAAGGTACATATTTCGGAAATATAATAATCACAAAATGGGCTGTTGCTCGTCATCTTTCATCAAGCCAGGCCCCATTTTCCCCTACCCCCATATTCCAGACCATCAGTGCTTCATGGGGGTTACAGTCCACGCAGCAAGAAACAAAAAATTTTTTTACCGCATTGTGTGCAATGATACCATTCCAAACAAGCCCGCTGATCATCAAACCCTCTCAATTACCACTACGAGAAACCTGCCTACATCTAGATGTAAAAGCCTAAAAAGAAAGCAACAAAGTCCACATTCATCCGCATCATTTCATGTCTGAGGCCAACGCTGTCTTCTGCCTCTTTGCTTCACCACCCCTCTCATCCTTTCCTCTCTCCTCCATCTTTGTCATGGCTTCAAGCACCCAGGGAGGCTCCTCATCAAAAAGCAAGCGCAAACCAACCAAGAAAAAGCACGATTCTTCATTTTTGCTTGCCACCATGAGACATGTACATTCATTCCATCCATCACACAACCACACTGAAGGGTGGTCATTCCTATACCTCGGTCTAGCCCGGTTCCTCCATACTACTACTTTAGGCCTCTCATCCGCCCCGCCTTCAGTTATTCCATGCCACCCGCGCATCCAAGCAAAGAGGAGCATAATGTGGTAAGATGGATGGAAGACAGCGTGATAAGGTATAGTCTTTCTTAGGGGTATAAATAGGCATCCTCCGGTCCCTCCATCACAAGGAAACCAAAAAGAAAAAAAACCGAAAAGAAAAAAAGCATTGTTATAGATCGTCATCCTTGGTACAATGCGGGTTTGAATAGCAAAAACAAGAAAAGAAAAGGTGGGTATACTTGGTGCAACGTAAAAAGCAGTTGAAAATTCCAGTAACCGGAGCAAACGAAACAGAGAAGAAAACGCGTGCATGCTCTATACCGCCTATTCAACATAGAGCAGCAGCTTCTCGTTCTGACTGAGGGCGATGTCCAGGTCATTATCGCTCATCAGTGGTGGCTTGTCACCTGTGGCCTCATCCTTGTACGATAGCTGAACCATCTCTCCTCCCGGGATCTTCAGTCTTTCGGTAATTCTGTCGTACAAGGAACGGAAGTTGATATCTTGCGGTACCTTGATGGCGATGATGTCTCCGTTGTAGCTGAGTTTGACCTTCATTTGCGCTCCGGGTTGCTGAATACCTGGTGAGAGGGATGATTGCGATGGCTGTGACAGTGATGAGACTTGTCTGCTTACTGCTGGTTGAGCACCTCCCATCTGTCGTGCCGGGGCAGAGAGACCAGCGTAGCCATTCCCGTTTCCGTTGAGGTTTTGTCGAGATGATTGCCGTGATGCTCCATCGGCGGGCGAGTCTGTTGATGATTGTTGGGACCCGCCAGACAAGCGGTATTCCTCTCCTTGTACTGTGGGGTCGATCTCGTAGTCTCCCTCCCGTGGCGCAAAGAACTGCTTCACCAGGTCGCATTTTGAAATGTATGGCGGCTGTGCCAGCAAACTCTTGACGTACGCGTCCAGGTTGTGGCGTCTGCCTTCCGTGATGGCGTCAGTGACGTAATTAACGGGACCGGGCATGTACGGTAGCGTGCGCTGCTTCTTTCCGGTTGTACCAGCCTCGACAGGAAACTCGGTCAGAAGCGCAATCTGAAAATCGTAGAAATCTTCGTAGTATCGAGACAGCTCCCAGGTCCGTCCATCCTCCAACTCGGCCTCGATGACAAACCAGTATTTTTCTTCGGCGAAACAGTATCGAGGAATCTGAGCAGAGACCGGAGCAGAAACTTCCGTGCTTTGTCGGGCACCATAGGCTGGCTGCTGGACAGGTTGCTGCGCGTTGTATGCTTGTTGGGGCTGCACTTGCGCCTGCTGCTGTGGTGGCGACTGCGGTTGCTGCTGTAAACACGATATTAGTAAACAAGACACCGAGAAGATGCTTGGCACAAGTGCCACTCACATAGTTACCAGCCGGTACTTGGCTAGTCCTTCCATTCGGTTGCTGCTGGAGACTCATCCGCTCCATGCCTTGCTCAATTGGCGCACCGCCAACATCAAACTTTCCGAGCGTGATGCTGGAGTTTTTGTAGTCGGCTGCCATTTTCTTCCACTCCTCGACCTTGGGAATGCCGGCTCTGCGAACAGATTCTTGAGGATTTGCTACAGGTGTGTTGCTCGCCATATCTCGGATCTCGACAAAGGAGACGGGAATCAAGCCGGGTCCACCGAGTCTTCCAATTGGCTTTGCGACAAACCACTCGGGGTTAGACTGGGCAATTACGATGATAGCTTCGCCGGCCTTGGCCTCCAGCTCGTCCCCTCTTTCCGCCTGGAAGTCGTACATGACGACACCATACACCATGGCCCCGGACTTTCCCGAGATTTTGGAACTCCGCTGGCTCGCGGCCGGCGTCGCGGTCCCGACGGTGGATGCATCGCCATAGCCGGAATCATTGTCTGGGCCTTTTGCGGAATTTGTTGAACGGGAAGTGTCGGGTTGAGACTGGCCACTATCGCGCTCGGTGCGTCCAAGAGCCTGGAAGAATGCAACGGGCACTAGGCCACGGGCATCCGGAAGGGCGGGGTTGCAGGCCTCATACCAATCTTGGTCGTTCTCGCGCCCGATGACGTGGAAGAAGTCACCGCGGGAAAAGCTCAGTTCTTGGGCATTTTGAGCTTCGTAATCGTAGAGTGCTCGAATCACCTGAACATGCCATCAGCGTCAGTGTTTGTCCAACAGACTTGGGTGTGTGGAATGAGCAATACAAGCAGGCAAGAGACGCACCTTTTTGGGAGGGACAATCGCGACGGCTGATTTTGGAGCAATGCTGATGTGTGGCTTGTTCTCCTTCTCCCCCTTGATGGACCTCCGTAAAGCCTTCAAAACGCGCATCGTAGTTAGCAAGGTAGCCAGGAATGAGTACAACACGAAGAGGGGTAGCAAGAGCAGGAGCGTGCGAGCGGTGTGCAAGACAGATTTAACGCATGAGGCCAAGTGAGTCAAGCGATGAGCAAGACAGCCAGGCAAAAATGAGGGGTTCAGCAGGGCCACCAGATCAAGCAAGTGGTCAGAGATGGCAACTGGCGCTGACGCTGGCGCCAGATGTGTGGTTGCCCGCATCCTCAGAGCCACAGGATGGCGCAGCGAATTGGGAAGCGACAGAGACAAGTGGAATGACGTACCTTCATGGTTGGTGTCAGGCGGCCCCTCTCTCAAACTCTCACTTAAACGTCGACAGGTATCGAAGAGGGAAAAAAATATGGCGAGAAGCGAGGAATGGACAATCGATTCGGCCGATAGAGTGTGGGCGGCTGTTGCGTTACGCCAGCGCAATGCTGCTGCTGTTATTCTTCGGGTGGTCCTGGATCAGTGTAACGAATCGAAATGCACCGTCTCGGAGTGGGATTTTTCCTTTTGCCCAGTTGATTGATTGCCTCCTCCTTTCTCTTTCGTGGTATTGTTGGATGTTGGAATATAGATTGTCCCGTGTCTGTATCTGTCGGTCGGGGGTTTCGGTCGCTGACTCCTCCGAGAACGTTGGTTTTCTCTTTGCCCGCACTGCTTGGGCTGCTGCCGTTCTCCGCCTTTGTTTTGGACTCGCTCAAAACTAGTGTCTGCCCTTTGTTCAGCCGCGCGCTCGACTCTGGCGTATCTCCGTATGTATTCGGATTGGACTGGTTGTCGCAACAGTGATGTCGGTAACAGTGTGTTAGGGGGAGAGGCAGCCTGGAGGGCGGCGATGCGATGGGCACCAAGAAGGTCTTATGAAGGGCAGGGCAGGAAATTGGGGAGGGGGTGCGCCAGGGGCCAAGGCGCAGAGACAAGTGCGGGCTGCGGACGAGCCCACGGAAAATGTTGGAAGGCTTGGAAAGCTAGGCTGGGGGTAGGGAGGGGCTCGCTCGTGCAAGGCAGGAGGGCAGGATTGCGCGGTCGGCTTGCGTGCGGGCTACTAAAATAAAAGGGAGCAGGGGTCCCCAGATCCCGTCTAGGACGGACCACCAAGCGGATCTGGAAGCCCATCCACCGGATCATACCGGTGCTGAGCGATAGCGTGTTGTGAGAACAATTGTATATAATTTCCTACCTCTATTTTCCATGTGTATCTGGTATCTAGACAATTTCTCTTCTCCAAAAACATCATGGCAAACAAGCGGCGATGCCAACCGATGACGGTGCCCGTGCCCTGAGCGCAAAAGGTTCCCGCCATCTAAGGATCCACAGTGCGCAACTACTTGTCCAGACTTCTGGATCCCAGTGGCCACTCTTCCAGTGTTTGTGTGAATTCCCCCTTGCCTCACGAGCCTCCACCAGGGCACGTCATGGTTCTTTCTACATAGCTTCTGAGGCAACAAATTCCGGTGGCAGGTGTCGTGATGCAGAGAGTGCATGGCATTCATGCAGCGACAAGAGACTCCGGATGGCAATTGTCGTACCAATGACTACCAAAGCCTCTGCAAAGGGTCATTGGTTCAGTAGAAGCGCCTCGACCTTCGTTCAACGTTCAACGTTGTCTTTCGGTCATGTTAGCGCCATTGCGTCGAATTGACTTTGACGGATGGACAGCCATTTAAAAACGGTGGGCCCGTCCCTGTCCGCAGCCAACTCAATTGGACGTCCTCGCCATGCTCGCCGTCCACGCTCCGGTCGTCCAACACATGCTGTGCAATCGGGTACCAGCATTTGATATCACCAGTGTCTTCAGCCCACCTCTTTCGCCGCTTGGCCTAGGAGGGAGCCAAGTTCTTCGACTGTCCGTTGATGAAGCACTGCACCTGCAGGAAGAAAAGATTCCGTCGACCATCCGTCAGCGGGAGCGATCAGCCGCCCTTCCCCGGACCCGTGTAAGCATGGCATAATCGTAGCAAAGGCCATGATATGATTTAACCTGGCTCTGCGCCCTACGACTGCAGCTTTCCGTCTTTACTCCTCCTGTTTTCAAATCAGGATTTCCATTCATGAGGATCTAAGTTACACAGGCAATGTCGGGCGAAGCCCACAGCAAAAGTCTCGGCATGAAACTGGCTGGGTGGTTTCGGAGGTCCCAACGCTCACCAACGTCATCTCATGCCCATCTGCATCCCGTCATGTTCTTGTGTTGCGCTGCATATGCGCTCTTCGAGAAGCTCGCCTGCCCACGGCTTCCTGCAGGCCTGGGTGCCTGGGCCAGTTCTCCCCTGTCTCTTGCAGCTCACTATTCCAGCATCCAGACCTGAACAATTCATGCGCCAAGCTCAACCTATCGCTCTATCGCACAATATCACCCAATTATCTTGGTCTGGAACCAGTGGCGCTCACTCACCAGCTGTCGACGCGCGCGCATCGCTCTTCTATTCCATGACTCTTCACATTCACCTGCCATCCCGACTTGGCTATGCTTGGGCCAGCATCTAGTAGAATGTGGAGGGGCTTTGCCCCGCTCGCGTCCTTGGGAATCTTGGCTGGGCATCCGCTCATATGAAGCGGGGTGGTGGAGAATGTCATTCCAGCATCACCAATCCCATCACTGTTCACGCAAACTCAAGCTCACTGAGACGTCCATGTGTCCGTTCATCTCTTCAGATGCAGACATACACGATGGCAAAATGTCCATTCATCCAAACTCTTCCTCCGCATCCGTGAGTCCTGCTCAGAGTCATCTTCAAGTGATGACCCCGCGGTGACGTTTGGCAGCACGGACTCGCCAACACTAGACAGCGGTTCCTTGTCACAAGCCACTGAACGGCCACCACTACCGGCATCGTCGACCCTGCCACAGGACGGATGGCTGAGATAGCCTCCCAAGATACTGCACATTCTCGAAGAACCTTATTCCTCTCTTCAGGGCCGCCAAGCAGGGTGCTGTTGCCGTTGCTGCGCATGAAATTGACCAGATACTGATATTCCAAATACAGTTACCGATACGGCCTCCTTCTCTTGCCCTCTATTCGCTGATCACCACCCATCTACCCGCCCCCAATCCAACCCTGGGTCGGATCCTGGCCCTCCCGATCCCCGAACACCCAGAACTTGAAACGTCTGAAACGGCCGTTGCTTTTTACCAAAAATGGAATTTTCGATGTTTTTCACTAGAAAGGAAGGAGAAGAACCGCCAAGGTGATCACAAGTGC
Organism: Triangularia setosa; assembly: GCA_033296915.1. Taxonomy (NCBI): domain Eukaryota; kingdom Fungi; phylum Ascomycota; class Sordariomycetes; order Sordariales; family Podosporaceae; genus Triangularia; species Triangularia setosa. The sequence goes on along the minus strand of MU866601.1, from coordinate 1,969 downwards.
TTGGAGTGAAGGGCGAAGCAGGCCTTCACCAAGAGTAGCCTTTTGTGAGCCATACCAGAGAATGCTTCGGCTGTGAGTAAGCCAAAGGTAGACTTTAGAACAACAGACCTAGAAGACATAGATAGGTACGCTCCTCAGGGGGTGTCTGGTCAGGAATACCACTGTACTTATGGAGTATCCAACAGCCTGCTGGTCTGACCAGGCCCTCCCACGACCAGGTTGAAGATTCGGCAGTTCATAGCTGCCTGCATTATATCTCCCGCTTGGCACCCTCTTCTTCCCTCGCGCTAAAATTCTTCCTAATTCAACATGGGGCTGATGCAGTGCCCGTCGAGAGAGGCAAAGATTTAAGGGCTCACCTTAACCCTTCACGACATTACCCCCGAGACAATAATAGAGGGTTTGACCATTAGACAAACGCCATCATTGAGACTACAGAAACACCTCAGAGTTGAGGGAAAATAACAACGACAATATGAAATTCGTTATAGAAAGCTAAGATGAGTCGACCTCTCAGTCCTAACAGTTTTCTTTGAAGAGCCTACAAGGCACAATCAGCTCTTCTGTAGCCGCGTCTAAGAAAGTTGCTTCATCATACATCAAATAGTGCAACACACCGCCCCCGCTAAAATATTAAGAAGGTAAAGGCCAATTGAAATCATTGATTGAACACCAATTTTTCACTGCATTCAACTTGCTTATAACCCAGTTTGTCAAATGACCCACGCCTAAATTCCCTCATTTCTTGGAGTCAAAAGATGCTGATTTACGGTTTCAGCACCACATTTAAGCTTGCTGTCGTTGCAAGAAGAAAAAGATATAAAGATGCGAAAATTTGCGTGCATATAGTCACCGCTGTTATTCTAATGTTTCATTCACCAACCACTCAGCATTTAGCAACCAAGTAGATGAATACAAAACCGAAAGACTGCCTACCTACGAGCAACAGTTCATTCGATAGGTATGGATCTCCAGCCGCCGCCAACTCTTAGCACGCAAGTGTTGATGGCCAGCACCGGTGCAACATCAATAGTTCGATGTATAAGCCTGTGGAAATGCTCGAGGCTTGCCTTGTCATGCCAGGCCTCTCATTCTCTTCACTGCACCCCGTTTCCGGCGTGGGCCAAGTAAGACATGATAGGCACCTACATGAACAGATGGCTCGGTGTATTGTCAGAGTATCGGGGAAAGGTATATATATATTATTATTATTATTCCTACACCGTTCTACCCTTTCTTTTTTAAAGAGTGCGCCGGACCTTCTGTTGCTATTTACATAGGAAAACCGTGCCGTGTAGGCCGGGTGGAAAACCTATATCGGAAAGTATAAGGAAAGATAAATTTTAAAAGGCTTCCAGAGAGTTGCAAGATAAGAGAAAAGGCCTTGTGTAAGGCCTTGAAGACTGGCCGTCTTCGACTTTGGTTTCAGCCGCCCCTTCTTCCTATTACTCCTGTTCCTCCTCGTCTACTCCCTCTTCAGGCTTTTCCAATTCTAGTTTTCTCGCTAGACCGTACTCTAATAAATGACCTGAATCCATAAGCCAGCCTAAGACCTTTCTCAGTAGCCGTTGGTTCCGAGACGTACCTTGAAGTATAAGGCTAAGATCCCAGTGGGTGCGGATGATATTTCTTGGCCGCGGAAAGGTATATATATATTTTTTTGCACCGAGTTTTCGGTGTGAAGAGACATGACAATACGGAGAATTCAGCTTTGACGCAGTGTCTATATATGAATGAATGCAGTCGTATAGTCCTACCTCCGTCAAACAACACGAAGTCGAGCCATTGACCAGCTCCCCCTAATCTCAAATTTAACAACCTAACCACCGCCCCCACTCCCATCACTCATCGTGGCAGTCAACAAAACAGAAGATATCTGTGACGATCCCCTGTCCAGAACCTCTGAAAGGGATACCGGTTGAAGGCGAACTTCTAGATAATGGATCGGTGCAGCTAAACAGTGCACAAC